>JARJLF010001406.1:0-79504 GCA_029378395.1 Mycena leptocephala | reverse complement strand
GGCCCATAAAGCGTCGACACAGCGTTTAAGAATTCCCTTGGCACGACAATCCTCCAAGTGGCACTGAGCATTCGAAGCCGGGGGCAGTATTGGAAAATCCGGAAGACAGTCTGGAGGAACCGGATATCGCTCGAGCCTCTGGCGTGCGTGAAGACTTCAATGTGTCGGGTCCAATGCCCGTAATTTGACTTATCGCTGTGAGAATCGCGCAGGACTTGCAAAATTAAAGCGGCACGCGAAGGGCTCCGAACCACAACATGCTGGTAGAGAATCTGAATGGCGATGCGCCGCCATGAGCGGCAAACGCGCACAAGCGCACATTTGGTGCGCATAGAAAGGATCGGTGTATTTGCCCCCATCACATCCGTCGGCGAGTGCTGCAAAGTAAACGGATCCATCCCTCCGATCGTCGTCGCCCCGTAGACATATGTAGACCTGAAGGAATGAGTTAGAAACGTTATGGCGTCTTTCTTAGAGACCAAGGGACCATTGGAAAATCTCTAGCCAGATTTCCAGGGGAAGATCTGGGAGTGGCTTCCTGCGATATTTACAAGCTAAGCCATTGAGGATGAATTTAAATTCACTGGACAGAATCCAAATGTACCGGGGGATGCAACTGTCCACGAGCTAATAATCACTCGACAATGAGGTTACATTCCCCGGGGAGAATCGAAATGTACCAGGTGAAAGGAAAGATAAGGTCATGAATGCGATCTAAAATCCGCAACATCATGAAGACGCATGAAGCCCTCGACCTCGGAGTGGCAAGAGGAGAGAGAATCAAAAGAGAGTGGATCGACTCATCGATCCGTAAATAGGCGCATACTATGATGCGGGCCGGCACTTCGGTCCGATGGCCGGGCAGTGTTACTTTATTTGAGGTTGAAACATCCAAGGCGGTTCAGTGGTTGAAAAGTTAAAAATTCAAGTCCTAGTAGATCATTGAAGATTCGTTATGCTTTCGAAAGAAGGTCAGTCATTTTGGAAAAAAAGGGATCAATAAAGCAAGTTTTCAGTTGAACCGTCAACATCTCAGGATTCAACCAGTCTCTACCAAGAACATTTCTTGTTCAATTCTCTGAAGCCATCCGAGCCCACGGGACAAAAAATATGTCGAACGTCGATAGGACCACGCTGAATTATGTAGATACTATTTTCCTGAGTCATTCGAGTTGAATGAGTACGTCTTGAAGACGAAAAGATCGATTTCGGATGTACGATTTCAAGGATCTCCGCTCGAGTTCTGGGGGAAAGGCTTGGATTTGCGTCTGGCATGGTGGTATGGAAGAAAAAGCGTGGCAGTCCTCGACTCGCGACACGCACTAATCAGAAGGGCAAGAATTGTCTCAGCCATCATTGTCAACTGACAAAAAGGACTTATCAGGGACAGAAAATTTGTGACGCCAGGTTTTCCATTTCCTTCCCTGATTGCTTTCGAGCGGAGTTTTCGCCTCAATCCGACCGCCAAAGTCCTAGAGATTTCAAAATAACCCAATGCAAATATTAACGAGAACCTGATGTAGCCGAATACAAGTAGAAAAGGTCTAGGTGGCGCTTCCGAGTCTTGTCGAGGTAGTACATCGTACATCTGTCGAACGGAACCGATGCTCGACCAGAAAAATCACCCAGATGCAGAATAATTCTGATCGGTTGCACGGTTGTGCTCGACATGATACAGATCGAAAGCCGGCAGTTAAGATATGTTATATTTTGCGTTCACCCAACGATGCCATACAAAAGTGGCAGATATCATGTAGGCTGAGGCTAAGAACGTTTTAATTAAGGCGGGAAGCGCTGCCAGCGCGCGGAGACCCTGTGGGGTTTGCTTTGCATTACTTACGACAGTAGACTTTTGTGGTTTCATCTAGCCAAAGGGGAACGGTATCCGGCGTCCTCGAAGGAAAGCCAGCTCCTGGGTACGCGAGAGTGATGTGCGCCCTGATGTCGAGGATGTGGCGTGGTGGGGCCGGGGGTGCACGCGAATACTCGGTTCCTGTATACATGCGGAAAACCAAGAATACGTCGAGAGAGGGGTCGAATAGGGTCAAAGGGTCGAGCGTTATTTGTTGCAATAATGGGGGAACTTCAAACGTAAGGTGTACGGCGATCTCAAATATCTCAAATATCGGGAAGGAGCAATGTCCCATCTAAAGAGGTTTAGTTGTGGAGCAAAGTTGAAGAGCTCGGGAGCATCATCAGGAACGCCCACACAATTTAGGTTGTTTTATGGAGATAAGAAAAAACCCCAGTCACCGCGGAGAAAGCGGAAGGGTATGAGCAGTCCACGGATGTCTTGAATTCGGCAATAGGCGTTATACCTCAGTCCCGATTGTATCCAGTGTGTGAAGACAGATAAAACACGGTTAATTCCAAGGATGAAACATGGTTACTGGATAAAGAAACCGAGTCAACGAATCCCAAGGAGTTTTGACAAACTATCTTCGCAGTTTTTTTTTTTATTTGACGTTAAGTTTTCAAAGGTTTCGGTAGTACACACATCCTACCCGTTCCGTATCGGTTTGTTTATGATGCAGGAACAAGCTTAGATTAATGCGATGCTGTCGTAAAGCCATGGCCCGAGTCTTTTTGGTCGCCACTGAATCGAGCATGGCGGGGAGGGAAAAGCATCAGATCATGGTGTGTGTGCACGTGAGCGCGCCGTGTTCAAGCTTCCAAATTAGGACGTGAAGACTCTCAGTTTCGAACTTCGTTCCCTCATTGCCTCAAGTTTCCTATGCTTCTTCTTCCTCCTCCTCCCCGCTGGCTTGTTCTCGCTGCGAAAGAGACCAATGGTATCCTGACGCAAGCGAGTCTTTCCGTCCTCCACGCCTTCAGTGCCAAGATTGCGCTCTCGCGCCTCGAACTACGCAAACTCGCCCAACGAATGTCTCATCATCTTCCGCATCCATCGCAAAGAATAACCTGTTTTTTTGCATTAAATTACTGGATACACCTACGAGGAAGCTATCGTCAACAGGCTCTGGGCCTCTTCTGCCCGCTTGACCCAGACGTTTGTCCAAATCCTTTGCTTGGATTAACACCACCGCGTCCCAGTCCTCTACAAACAGTCTTCGAGCCCTCCGTACTGGGTAAGCCTTTCGAAATCCGTTCTGTGTATCTCCTAATATTGCATTTGCAGAGAAAGTCCTATTCCATCCTTGCACTCTTCTCATTGGTCTCGCTATGATACTTCTTTTGGAATTGTCCTCGAGAAAGTTGCGGCACCGTCCATCTCATCCGTCTCGAAGCCGCGTTCGCTTCTTCGTCTCTGGCGAAACACCCGGCCCTCCTTTTTTCCGGTACACCCTCTGGCTGCCGGGCCATGGACAGCTCTTGTAGACGTCGAATTCAACTTCCTTAAGCTTCCGGACTTCGATGAGGATCCTCAGCAGGACCCGAAGAACTCTCAAGACCAATCGCTAGAAGACCTCTCGCAAAAGGGCGCCGAGGATGGCAGGTCGAAGTGGCCGCTACCCAAGAATTCGATCCAGTGGCTGCTGTCCTTACAAACCCGATGGTAGGCTCAGTCGTCGACGTCGAGCTTGAGCATCCTCAAGGTGTCGACAATTCTAAGGATAACAGTCTCCCGGAAGATGCTGCTCAAGGGCGTCCGGAAGGTGGCCGGCATCTCCACGAAGAAACGATTGCGGCGTTACAAGAGCCACAAGAAGCCAGAACTCACTCCTGCTCCCCCTTCGCACTCGACCGTCGGCGGCAATGCCTCGACCCTGCCTCCGCAATCCCGCACTGGTCTCCACCCTCCCCCTGTAGAAGTCGGTACGCTTTCCCTTCTCGCAGACCCAAATCCTCCAACTAAGCCTGCCCAAGATAGAGATGAGGAGGTCGAGGATGTGGGTCCTCGCATGACTATTCGCGAGCGTACCCAGGCGTTAGAGGGTAGGGGCCATGCGGCTACCACGGGACCATATCAACCGCCTCCACGCCGTGTTTGCTAGTCGAGTGGGGCAACTCGCCAGCGACCGGCTATCTGCGACTTCCATTCTTGCTTTTCATGTGCGCCGTCGTAATCATCAAGAACGCGGTAGCATATCTCCGTCTCCCAGTGGCTTTGGATATCGCCCTGCAGTGGCGTGATGTTACCGTGTTTCTCGGATTCGCAAGTAGTATCGTTATCTGGGAGCTTCCGCCGATCTTCCTCCAGATTCTCCTGGAAAGTGGGGCCTATATGGCTATCATTTTTTAGTGGGAGTGGTTTATCGTTCCAACCTGCAAGCTGTTGCCGGCAGACGATCTCCTCGTAAGTCTTTTGCCAAGTGTCGAGGTTTTCTTTAGTTTTCTGACTCTTCCACAGGTGATCTTCGTGATAGCATTGGTTTCTATGGTTGTTCGGCGGCTAGTGCGTTTCCCTCATTCATGCTTGTCCTTCATTCCTTGCTCATCTCCCCGACAGTTGTTCTCGAAGCGTGGTGAACGTGTGGCGAAAGCAAAATTGGAGAAGCGCATCAAGGCGCTAGAGGGCCGTCTGCAGAGTGTTGGCGACTAGTATTCCTGATACCCCTCCGTACGTCGACGAGTTGCCTCCTTGGCCTCATTCTAACCTCACTCTCCAGATATGCCCTCTTCTATTCTTTCTTTCTTTCTGCCCACTGGTTCGAGAATCGGAACAATAACGATTGACACACGACGCTACAGCCAGGAGAAGGGGTCAAGGCGACGCCGACCGTAGCGCAAAGATGATGATGTTACGGGCCGTTCGAGAACGAGAATCGCGCATGGGGTGTCTGGTGCGGCCATTGGAATCGACGGGGACGCCCCCCTTCTTTACTCGCTACCGACAACTTCCTCACCTCGACCTCGCCTAATTTCCCCGACTCTATCTGACTTGGCGTTTGACGTCGACGTGTATGTTCTCCGTACATCAGCTCAGTTACTGTCTGACTTCCGCATTCAGCGCCGGCGTCCCTTGGGCTGTTAGCCGACTCGTCCTTCGCATGCGATCCGACCACCGGCGGAGATCCTCTTTCTTCTTCGGCGCCGACGGTTTCGCCAGGAGAGGCGTCGCGGTCGACTATGTGGGTGGTTTAGGAGTTGTATAGGCGCGGGTCCGGCGACCGGACGACGGCACTGAGCTTCCTCGCTTGCCTGAGGTCCTACCCTCCCCCGACACCTCTGGTATCCTCACCATCGCCCTTCGCCCGACCCAGCCAGCCAGCCAGCCTTCGTTTTCGCTTCTTCACTTTCGCCGATTGACTAGGTGTGATTTTTGGGTTTGCGAGCTGTGTAGGCGCGGGTCAGGGACCGGACAACGGTCTCGAGTTGCTTCTCTTACCTTACGTTCCACCGTCCCCGATACCACGCCGCCCCAGCATCTCTGTATTTGCTATTCTCTCGTCCTATATACCCTTATTTTTTTTGTCTCTTTCACATATCCTTAGTTCCTCTTTCTCTTGTGTGAAAATCCATCTATTAGACACAGCTTGGTGAAAAACTTCCAACAGGAAGCCAAGTCAGCGAGATGTGCAAGAGGTTGCCGTGGTAGCGGGCCATATCGTTTAAGCCAACAAACCTCAAACCCAGTGGAATTAACCCAGTGGAATTAACAGCATGACAGGCATTTCCTCTCCTTATCTCAGGTAACTCCGACAGCAACTTGAGTCCTCGACGGCTTCCGCTATTTTCAGCAGTAGTTACTCTGATACCTTACCGCTCTGCACTAAATTCAATCCTTCCGTCGTATTACTCCCGTGCCCTGATTTTCAGCCACCGCCTCCATCCATGATTCCAATATGTACATCTACAGGTGCCCGACAGATGGGTCCGCGTATACTGAAAGGGAATTGAGAAGAGTCGCGTTCGGCGCCGGGGAACCTTTCGCTGAGCGCCAATTCGTTGAATTCACAGCGCCCTCACCAAACAGCGAAGTCGATTACGATTACACGCACTGTTAATGTACAATGTCCACACCCAAGATGTACATACAGCGTTCATGGTCCAAGATGTACGACGTTCAGGGTCCACGAGACAGCGTGCACGCAACCAGCAAGAAACAGGATACCCAGCCACGACGGCGACCATCCGCCCATGCGCTGCGCCCCGTTACTCCCGGCGGCCGTCGTCGCCAACGCAGAGGCGGTCGGCACCGCAGCGGAAGGCCCGACGGCGAGGCTGGCGTTCGTCGGCGCTGACACTAGATATTATCAAACACGAACGCCTCAGCATCTCGTTTCGTTTCGCAGCAACGCGTGGAAAGGGGACTTACGAATAGCATCGAGCAGCACGCCGTGCGGGTCCCCACCCACTTCCCACATTGAGAACCCTGCGAGCCCGTTGGCGCGCACGAAGGCGCCCTTGGCGGCAAAGCTGCGCGGGTCGTCGTACGAGATGAGCACGCCCTTGTCAGCCGCGTAGAGGTACGGCGTCGACGAGCACGCGTCCCACTACCATTTCAATTAGCATTCGTATATCGATAAAAATGCAAAACGTACCTGGTACGGCACACCCTCAGCGGCGGACCCGTTCGCGAGGAGTAACCCCGCCGCGATAAGCCCAGTAAAATACCACACCCCGCCGGGGCCTTCGTATTTGCCGCACTGGTCAATCCCGCCCGTCCCGTCCCACTTGTCGCCGACGGTGTGGTTGAGCGTGTCGTACGGCGGGTAGGGCGTGAGCAGCGCCTGCGGGTTGAAGGCAGACGAGGCCAGGAACGCCTCGCTCGCGTTGACGTTGAACGAGTGGCCGTACGAGGGGACGCCGAGCAGCATTTTCGCGCGCGGGAAGCCGGCGGAGACCCACGCCTCGACGGCGCTCCGCGCGCTGCCACGCCCTGTGAGGCCTGTGCCCGTCACGCCCGGGGTGGAGGCGAAGCACGAGTCGTCGAGCGGCGCGGAGGGGAGCGCGCGCTGGATGCGCGGGGAGCCGGCGGTCCAGTTCCACGAGAGGTCGTACACCATCGGCACGAGCCAGTCGAGCGCCGTAGCGAATTGCGCGATGGTACTGGTGTTGGTGGTGGGGAACGGAACGACGGCGGTCGCGGCTGTAAGGGTGACGTTTGCACCGATGGGGGAGGCGCGAAGCTCCTGGAGCATGGACAAGAAATTGTCGGTGTCAGAGGGCGACACGACGTTACAGCCAATTCCTTGGACGCCTGGGAACTCCCAGCTGGGTGAAAAAATAAATAAAAATTCAGAGAGGAAGCGAAAGAGGGCTCACTCGAAATCTATGACGTCCAGATCGTACTTTTGTTTTAGGCCGATGACACTGTTCACAAAAGACGTCCGGTTGGTCGCAGACCCAAGATTGGAAGAATAATATTGAGAACCAGTCCAGCCCCCTATTGACAACCCAGCTTTCACACCCTGAATAAAAGGTCAGCTCACGAATGCAGATGATGGTCGTCCCAACTAACATTTTTGTGTGCAGCCGCGACAAACTGGGGCAGCAGCTCCTGGTCCGACGGTACGAGTGATATTGCCTTCGGATCGACGGTTGGAATGCTACAAAAAATTAGCCCATGCTCCGAAGACGATGAACAGCACGCACGCAAATGCATAAGTCATATGGGTGTACTTGGACCAGAGCACAGAAGACAATGGGACGTCGGGCTCGTGCCATGAGGCATACCATCCCACCACAGCGGTGTAATTCGACGAAGCAGCGGTCGTGGCGGCCACACAATGCGCACCCAAAGCAAGTAAACCGAGTAAAATCATCCTAGAAGGAGTAGAGCAAGAGTTACGTGGGTATATCCCTCGGTCTCCAACTTCGTAGGCGCGGTCTCCACGTTTTACCCCACACAGGCTCGGCAGATGACCGCCGCTTAGATGACAAAACTACGGTCAGTTTGCGCGTTTTGATCCCTGTTCAATGTGGAGCGAGACCACAGTCGAGGAAGGAAGAGGGAGAAAGCAAGAGAGAGGAGCTGTTGCATGCATATGGCGAGAGTCAATCGAATTCCAAATTTGGATGTTTCAATACCCCTTTTGACTTTTTGGACCTCATGCGTCAGCTGGGACAAGGTATTCCAATTAAATCTCAGCTCACAGGTCAAGCCGCGGTTTTTTTTGGATTGGATTGGAAACGACGCGCGTCCGAGGTTGTCGTGAAGTTGTTGCTAGAAAGATCAAGAAAGTCTAAGAATTCTGACTCTGAGACTGCAGTACAAATGCTCTTCTCTTTCATTCAATTTTCACACAAGAAAGACTCCGTTCATGAAATGAAGATCCAAGCGAGGACAATATATATTCCGGAACCTCAAAAAATACAAGCAAAAAAGAAAAAAGAAAAAGGCGCGTGATGTTACAAGAGCAGGACATCCATGGGGGATCGGCAGAGGGTGAGATCTTAGGCAAGAGAAGCGGCTTCGCGCCGTCGTCCGGTCCGCAGACCCACCTAAACAGCTCATCGTCCTGGGTCTTGAGCCTTGAGTGGTAGCAGCGCCAGACCATCGCGCAGGTCTAGAGGGGCAACAGAACAACGAAAGAGGCTTTTGATGGGTATTGACGGGCGTGCAAGTGAGCCACGCGGTCTTGAGTCAAGGCTTCGAAACAAAGTCGAGGTTGGAGGTGAAGAAGTATTCCGGTAGCAGATATCGAAAGGCGTCCCCGTCGATGTTCATGGCCGTACCAGATACTCCGTGCGTAACACTCCGACCCGAATATTGATCCCTCGACGATCCCCGTGGTTGCCATCTTGAGCCCTTCTCCTGGCCGCCGGCGGCTTGCGCGCAGTAACAATCTTGTAGACAAACGAGGTGGAAGAGAAATAAGGATGGGGTATCTGGAAAGTGCCGACCGAGTTAGTGGTTTGGGCGAGAAGAGAAAATCCTCAAGACGTACATGAGGTATAATAAATCCAGGTTCGAGACACGACAGGGTATACCACGGCCGAAGAAGAAAGAAAGAGGTATATCTGCAGAGGAAGGAATTAGCAATCCGGGGCGAGAACGGGAAAAAATGGGGAACGTACGGGGTATAGCAAGCCAGACAAATCCACGACGGGGGTATCCCAGGTCATCAACAAGCAAGGGTGGGTATAATCGGGGTAGGAGACAGCCGTGTCGAGGTAGTGTGAGGCGGGTGGGCGGTCGCGATGCTGGGGCGATGCAGAATCGGGGGAGGTGGGACCTCGGGCGAGAGAAGCAACTCAGCGCCGTCGTCCAGTCGCCGGACCTACATCTACACATCTCAATCCACACCACCTCCACCTTGCGACACAAACCGTCGACGAAGAAGACCTCCTAACCGATGAAAAAGGAACGCGGACGGGTATATGTATGTCGGAGGGTGTAGGAGACTACGTGGGCTCAGATCGCCACCTTGAAAGAGATGAGTGAGAGTCGAAAAAAAAGGATGCAGGAAACTTACGAGTCCCAGATCGGGTGTTCCTCGATCTCCCGCCAACTCTCGAAACGGAGTGGAGATTTGAAAGCGAATATCTGCGATTCAGAGATGAGAAAGAACTGAGAATATGGCTGGAAGGAAGTGCCCACTTTTTTAAAGAACTCGACGTCTACTGCTCGCAGGCCGGTCTCATTGCCAGGAAGCCACGTGTACTCCTCGAAGTCGGGCTCCTAATTTCAACAATCCCGTCAGCTTGAAAGACAAGAAATATATGGATAAGAGTACGCAGATTGCCAGTCAACCACTGGTACAGCACCATCCCAAATGCCCACAGGTCAGCTCCGTAAGAGCATGGTTGCTGCAGTAGGCCGGGTGGACAGATGTAGCCTAGGGTCCCACCTCCTACGTACATCTCCTGGGGGTTGTCCTCGGCTGGCCAGAGGAGGGGGAAGCTGCCGTTGCCCGCATCTCTCAGACTGTGCCATCTCGGCCAGCTCGCAGGCGTAGGCTCGGCCATGTCGAAAACGTGCACAAGCCCGTAGTCGATGAGAATGACCCGGTCGTCCGCCCCGATCAGGAGATTATCCGGCTTGAGGTCGAGATGGACGACGCCGTGCTCATGAAGCGAACGGAGAGCGTTGGCCTGTGGATGATGAGTATTGCATGAAAATCGCAGTCGAATCAGAAAAGTTACGCACAAGCTCCCAGCCGTAAGAGAGGGCCGAGACCCTGTCTGGTGGTGCGAGATCGACAAAGGACGCGCCGCCACACTCCTGGGAGAAAATGAGTTTGGAAAAGAAGGAAAGCGAGTAACATACCATGACCAAATAGTAATGGTCTTGGTCGTGGAATGCCCCGTATAGGTTAGGGAAGGCGGGGTTGTCGGCCATCAGGCTGTGAACGAGAATTTCGTTCTTCAGGAGGTGCCAAACATGACCTGAGAATGGTTCGAGGGACCCTGTACTGCAGTCTCTTCGTACTTTGCTGATCCTCTTGACGGCAAGGCTCTCCCCTCTTTCCTCCGACCACACCTTTATGACATCGCCAAACGCGCCGGAACCCAGTTGGCTAGTCTGATGGAGTTGGGTGGGGTCGACGACGTTCTGGAGGAGGCCTGTCAAGCCCTTCCACGATCTTGAGCCCCAGAACTCGGGACAAGACCGGCGGGGTAGAGGGGTGTTGAGGGCGTCGGTGTCGGGGATGTCAAACCAAGGTAGCTCCGGGTGAAGTATACATGTCGAGCCGGGAAGGACTTGACTTGGTTGAACGAGGTGGGCGTGGTACCCGCTGAGCTCGAGGACACGATCGAGGCCGGCGACGATGGCGACTACGATGCGGCCGTACGCGTTGAGGAGGGCGGTGGTGGCCTGCGACCGACCAAAGAAGACCAAGGATAGGCGACGGGTGCCGTTGCGTCGTTTGCCCGACCAGACGTGAATCGACACTAGACTCTTCCAGTTGGGCGTATATATCTTCGACGTCTTGGCGGTGACGAAGAGAGGGATGGAGACCAAGAAAACGAAAAAGGTCTTGACGCCATCGTACGAGCTGTATGTTGCCTTAGCAAGGCTCTTGCGGACCGCTTGCAGCACGCCCAATTTGGCCAGGGCGGCGGACAAGATGGATATGGCGACGACTG
This sequence comes from Mycena leptocephala, assembly GCA_029378395.1. Lineage (NCBI taxonomy): Eukaryota > Fungi > Basidiomycota > Agaricomycetes > Agaricales > Mycenaceae > Mycena > Mycena leptocephala. Next base: position 68,566 of record JARJLF010001406.1, on the reverse strand, counting down.
CAAGGAAGGCGAGGACTAGAAACAGCGCCGAGGGTGGGCTGTATGGAACGAATGAGGTGGGAGATGCCGGAATGTAGGTGGGGAGGGTCTTGGTGGGCGGGGCAGGAAGTTGAAGGTGGACGTTATTATAATTCTCTAAAACATTTGTTTTGAGTGCGCCGACAACGACGACGACGACACCATCGAGGAGGCGCTGAGACGAGGTAACCAGCCTGCAGCGTAAGCCGTCTGCACGGTTGAGTAGCGAGGCGAAGCAGGAGACGAGGGCGAGGGTGATATGGATCATGGTATGGTGGTGGTTCAAGTTAAAGATGGAATTGGTGGCTGACCAAAGTTCCCACACTCTTGAGCCAAACAAACGATCGGCGACGCGCATTTGGCTCACGTGAACGCGTCCATAGCCCAGTCCAACACATTTGAGACCAAAACGGGAGCGTTGGACGAGCTGGGACGGAAAAGGAAGCAAAGGACGCGCGCCAATCAGAAAATCACGACGCGATGATGGGACGCGTCGCGACGCGCGGCACCTCAGGTTTTTAGTTTGGGTTTCAGTTTGCGTGGGTTTATTTTTAAGATTCCATTTTAAAGACTGGGCTTGCCATCAAGCGCGGTAGACTCCATGCTTTCAGAATTCCACGGCCGAGATTCTTCCAAGGTTATCATGGAGAAAAGGTGGACTCATGGGCCGCTTTGTGGGGCGGAAACGGGTCAAATATTGTGTACAGGATCTTTTACACAGGGTTACAAATGAAGCGAGATAGACACCAAGAAACGCAGGTACTTCGTCACCCAGCCGTTCGATAATTGCAGAGGAAACCTCTGGAACACGGATGCTTTGCAAGAAAGAACGATGAATCGGTCAAGCAGGAAAAAAACGTCGGGCAGGCCATACAGTTATTCATTTAGGCCCGCGAGGAAATAATGCGAGTGCTACACCGATCAGAGTCCTTCACAAATAGTTCTCTTGATTTTTCGAGTGCTTCTCTGAAAACCCAATTCATAGCTCATCCCAAGACGACGAGGAAAAAGGAAAGCGATGCGTTTCTCTTGAGTTTAAAGCAGGCTTCGTATGGAATCTCCTTCCACAAGAATGCATGGCCCGCCATAAATAACGCGCCCCTCCAGCTTGTTCTCCTTCACCCACGCGACGACGCTCTCGTCTGCCGCGCCTGGCTGAATCCACACCGCCGGCACGCCGAGAGGCACCGCCGCCTGCAGGAGGGAGAGCGTGACCTGAAATAGACACATTTACTCAGCGCGCGCGGCGTGGGACGGAAAAGCCTCAGCGTACCTTAGGCGGGGTAATGATGCTGATAGACGTCTCTGTCGGAAAGGGGAGTTCTGCGACGCTAGGAATCGTCTCGAGGCCTTCGAGGTGAGTTTCCTTCTGATCATGGGGTGAGACATATGGGTAGAGAGGGCGAAGGTTTTGAAATACATGGTGTATGGGCTGCACATTCATACTCCGGGCCTTGTACCAGTTCAGTATCTAGTATGTGGAGATTGTGTTTAGCGGTGCAACTTCATACATCCGATTCATCTTACCTTAGTGCCGAATTTGGTTTGGTCCGTGGAAGCCCCGACAACAGCGTAGTACGGAGAAGATAAAAAGAGCCTTTGCACAGCTGCTACGTTTGCCATGTTCAACGAGAAATCTTTTGAGAGTAAATTGAGGTTGTCCGAAAGTTGGATGGTGGTAGTTAGAGGCAAGGGAGACTAAATCACGGGGAGATGCGGCGTTAGTGACAAGGTTCTTTGAGGTTTCGCTGGCAGAGATTGTCCGACATGACGCCATAAGAATAAACTGGAAACTCAGGGAACCCCGTCGGAAGAATATTGATACGAGTGGCTGAGGTATGCATTTGGTTGTATTTGGCATTCGCCTTGTGCGAAAGGCATAGCCAAACTCGACCTTACATTTGACTTGAACGAATTTTTCATTCACATTCAGTCAACCGCAGTAGAACCCAGAACTTCATCATAGCTACAAATGCATTTCTTTAGATTTTATTCAGGGTGTTTTAAGCTGAAGCTGCGTTCCCTTACCGACAAATTAAAATTATTTGTCGGGTATTTGCTGACCAATTGATTCGTTGTTTCCCTTCCACCACGATGGAGAAGAAACGAATGTCAGCTCCCCTAGCTTCACCCCCAATCCGCCGCCGCCGATTCATTGTGGTAGTTATTGCACTCGTGGGCTTCATCTACTTCTTTGGCTCCCCATTCCGCCTTCCCGAAGCGCTCAAGGATGTCCCTGGACTCTCACGCGCCAATATTGTTCAATTCGTGAAGCCCAAGTCCAAAACATCTGCCAAGGTGGACGAGATATTCGGCCTACTGCACCTGGTCACCGGCGACAGCGAGCACGAACACATCCTGGGGCACACGGAGAGTTTTGACCCGACCAAACCAATTGACATGTCGCTCTATGCGGCGGGCAAGGACGACGTGGATTGGAACAAGCGCGCGCAAGAAATTAACGAGCAGTATCCCCTCGTTGTGTTCAGCAAGGTAAGCATTTTTTTTTGGTGCCAACCGTGACTGATGAACATGTCGCCAGTCATACTGCCCGTAAGTCGCCCCCGCGGACTGCGGTTCGGTGCTTACATGCTATGCAGATACTCCAAGCGCGCGAAAGCCCTCCTCGCCACGTACGAACTGTCCCCACCGCCAAAAATCATCGAGGTGGACCAACGAGGCGGGTGGTTTTCTGCTCCTCCTGTCCGCCGTTAATTTCCCTTCTCCTAGACGACGCCACGCAGGTCAAGTCTATCCTCACCCGCTTGACGCACCATTCGACGTTCCCCAACATCGTCATTCGTGGCAAGTCCGCGGGCGGCTCAGACCAACTACAAGCGCTCCACGTAGACAAGTCGCTGCGGCGCATGCTCGAGGGCGCTGGGATGGCCATCCGCGGTGACATCCCGTAGCGCCTGCGCGTAACGCGTACCGATGCTGTATCTTTACCACTAACATATCTTCCACCTTGTCGTTGTACTTTTAGAAACAATTTCATCTGATCAGGCCAAACAGGATCGTACATTCCTAATTCACGGCTTTGAATGAGCACACGACAGGATTGAAGACAACGATTGGGCTGCTTATTTCTTCCGGCTTAACCACATCCTTTTTTTTTCCAAAGTGTCTGCGCTCCAGAAGTGCCTCTTTTGCGCTAGTAGGAACGTCTAGGTGCTGGCGCAGCACCGGCTTTTCCGCTCTTAAACTCAATATTTGACTCGGTCGCGAGCGCAGTCGTCTATATCGTCTCTCTGTCTCAATGCCAAGCGTCTTTGCATTTCAGCCGCATTTGGAAGTTACCTCGTTTAATTGCAAACCCGTCCTTCGACAAATCCTGTATGCGCGTACCCGCCCACAGAGCGCCGCCTTCTATGCTAATCTTTGAGCCTCGACCGCAGCTGAAGACGTGGTGGCTAGCAGCGCTTTTTGCAACGAGATCCTACGATATTCGACTCTTCCGCGCCAATAAAACGCCAGTGGGGCATTTGGATTCTGAAGATGTGGTACTACCGCTTACTAGGACAAACCCGCCTTTTAAAAAATCCTGCATTTAATACTACTTGTTTACGATCTTCAGCCGATCCTCAAATCTTTTCATGTGTGTAGAATTTATTCGTCTAAAACCCTTCGTCTCCTGTTGTGCCTCCAGTGGAATCGTCCACCCAAACTGGTACTAAAAATCTGAGGTGCCGCGCGTCGCGACGCGTCCCATCATCGCGTCGTGATTTTCTGATTGGCGCGCGTCCTTTGCTTCCTTTTCCGTCCCAGCTCGTCCAACGCTCCCGTTTTGGTCTCAAATGTGTTGGACTGGGCTATGGACGCGTTCACGTGAGCCAAATGCGCGTCGCCGATCGTTTGTTTGGCTCAAGAGTGTGGGAACTTTGGTCAGCCACCAATTCCATCTTTAACTTGAACCACCACCATACCATGATCCATATCACCCTCGCCCTCGTCTCCTGCTTCGCCTCGCTACTCAACCGTGCGGACAGCTTACGCTGCAGGCTGGTTACCTCGTCTCAGCGCCTCCTCGATGGTGTCGTCGTCGTCGTTGTCGGCGCACTCAAAACAAATGTTTTAGAGAATTATAATAACGTCCACCTTCAACTTCCTGCCCCGCCCACCAAGACCCTCCCCACCTACATCCCGGCATCTCCCACTTTATTTGTTCCATACAGCCCACCCTTGGCGCTGTTTCCAGTCCTCGCCTTCTTTACTGTCATTGTCATATCCATCTTGTCCGCCGCCCTGGCCAAATTGGGCGTGCTGCAAGCGGTCCGCAAGAGCCTTGCTAAGGCAACATACAGCTCGTACGATGGCGTCAAGACCTTTTTCGTTTTCTTGGTCTCCATCCCTCTCTTCGTCACCGCCACGTCGAAGATATATACGCCCAACTGGAAGAGTCTACTGTCGATTCACGTCTGGTCGGGCAAACAACGCAACGGCACCCGCCTCCTATCCTTCGTCCTCTTTGGCCGGCCGCAAGCCACCACTGCCCTCCTCAACGCGTACGGCCGCATCGTAGTCGCCATCGTCGCCGGCCTCAATCGTGTCCTCGAGCTCAGCGGGTACCACGCCAACTTCGCTCAACCAAGTCAAGTCCTTCCCGGCTCGACATGTATGCTTCACCCGGAGCTGCCTTGGTATGATATCCCCCAAATGGTCAAAACCGCGTTCCCCGGCACCGACGCCCTCCTCAACACCCCTCTACCCCGCCGGTCTTGTCCCGAGTTCTGGGGCTCAAGATCGTGGAAACACATGACGAGTATGAAGGTGAAGAGTACGGTTCTTCCGGGTCAACTTCAGCTCGTCGACCAACTGGGTTCCGGCGGATTCGGTGATGTTGTTCAGGTGTGGTCGGTAGAAAGGAGGGAGATGCTCGCGGTCAAGCGGATCCGCAAGCGTCCGGTCGCGGCAACAGATGGTAGCAACTCCAACCCCCTTGACGCTCGCGACACCTGGACGTCGGTGTGCTGGGAGATCGCAGTCCACCGATTGATGGCTCACCACCCCGCGTTCCCCAATCTGCACGGGACATTCCACGACCGGGATTTCTATTTCCTTGTCATGGACTGCGGTGTTGCATCCTTCGCCCAGTTATCGTCGATACCGGACAGGGCAACCGCCTTGTCGTGCGGATGGCAACTCGTGCGTACTTTCTCTGTTTCCCGCGCACACACTAATAAACATGCTCCACAGGTGTCTGCGCTACAAGCATTACACGAGCGTGGGATTGTCCACCTCGACGTCAAGCCCGCGAACCTGCTCCTGAGCGCGGACGATCAGCTTCTACTAATCGACTACGGCATGGCCCATGTCTTCAATCTCGACGCGCCGCCCGCTACGCTCTTTCCGCACTGGCATGCCATTCGACAAGCGAGCGAAGGGAATTTTCCTCTCTTGTGGCCCGACGAGGAGAACCCGCACATCCTGCAGGTACCGGGCGGGACGCCAACCTACATGTCTCAAGCAGCATTGGACGGCGAGCCGTGCTCCTATGGCGCCGACCTCTGGGCTCTCGGAAGGGTGATCGTAGACTGGCTGATTCAAATCGTATGTGCTTGATTTTTTTTTTTTTTTCAATTCTTGGTTTCGATGCTGACACAAATCACTATGTCAGGACGATGAAGAGGAGAACGCCGAGGTCGAAGCCATTGATGACAATTTCTTCGAGCGGGCATGTCCTTTTCCTCCTAGCCATCTTCTCAATTCTCACCTCCGGATCGTAGATTTTCGCTACGGAGCGCCCGCTGCGGTTTGAAAGTTGGCGGGATATAATGGAACACCCTATTTGGAATACGTAAGTTCATCGCGTTCGTCCTCGGATCCAGCTCATTTGCTTCAAGGGTCCCTGCAGCAATATAAACGGCAATATAAACGCAATGCTCCCCCATAGCCTCTTTGCCGACCCGGTATACCCGTCGTGGATCTTTTGACTTTTTATACCCTGTCGTTCTTCGAGTTTTATCCCTTCTCGCTCTGACTAACTTGGTGTTCTGCAGTATACCCCGGTTCCATTCTCGCCTTCGCCTGGTATACCCCGTCGTGTCTCGTGCTTATATACATATACCCGATGTACGTCTCCCACTTCTTTCTCTTTGCCCACGTTGCTGACTCGACGCTCTCCAGATACCCCCTCTTTCCTTTCTCCTCCCACATCGCGACCCGGTCCGAGAATCGAAATACGACCATTGGCCGAGCTGGAGCCGTGGACACCAGGGCAAGGGGTCGAGAGACCGTGGGTGGATCGATATTCGGGAGCTTTCGATACGGAGAGTTACGCGCGGGGTGTCTGGTGCGGCCATGAAGATCGACGGGGACGCCCTTCGATATTCGCCACTGGACCACTTCCTCATCTCCGACCTCGACTCTGCTTCGTGTTCAATACCGCGTGGCCCATCTCCACGCACGTCAACACCCAACGACCCCTCAAGCCGCTTGTGTCGTCCTTCTCCCTCCCCACGCAACAATGGTCCGGCGAAACCTTCAAGGTCAAGACGCGCAAGACTCGAGAGCTGTTTAGATGGAGGTCCGTGGACCGGACGACGGCGCTGAGCTGCTTCTCTCGCCTGAAGTCCCACCCTCCGCCGATTCCCCATCGCCCCCGCATCTCTACAGTTCCCGCCCTTGTACCAATAAGTCTAGCTCCGCCTTTTCTTCTCTCAATCTGTTGTATTTAGGTTCTGGGAATATCATATATTTTCTTACTCGGAATATTTGGAACCCTCAAAGACGTTCGAGCTGCAATGATATGGCGCGCACAAAGGACGTGGAGTTTTATGGATCGTCGAGGTTTGTTAGATGAGGTCTCCTATATAGCTGTGTGACAGAAATAGGCGCTTTGTTTGGCGCTTAAGTTGCAGATTCGGACTCTTGCTCGGACTTGAAATTGCCTTCCTCTTCCCTTTCTAATGGTTTCAATGCCTATGGATTGCTCAGAGACTTCAATTGCTAATGGCAGCACCAAGATCATCCACATGGCTTTCCATTGCATTTAACGCCTGAGTTAGCGCTCGTTGATGGTCAACGAGTTCGCACCGCTGTTGCTATTCTGATATAAAGACGCGCAAGTCAACTAAGGCCCCGTCCCCTCAAACACCATGAAAGCTCTCCTTGGTCCATTGTTACTATGTGCTGCGGTGTCTCTCGCGTCCGAAGTCGAAACCGAGACTACTGAATCTGAGCCCTGCACCGTCCGCGCGTGGGTGCGCGCGGAAGACCTCTCGCCCGACCACATCTCCCGCGGTGCGTCGCAGACTGTGTCCTGCCAATAACCTCCATCTAATAAGAATATCGTGCAGGTGAACTCCGCATCAAAGCCCCGCGGGCTGAATGTGCGCACCAAGTAGAGTCGGTGGCGCTCCGCCTCCAACTCGACGAGTTCGGCGAGTTTAAATTCCTGAAAAAAGGCATCGTCCTCCCGGAGGTGCAAGCAGCGAACCAGAGCACAGGAGGGTATGGGGACTGGATGGAGGGTGATGTCGTGTATGACTATCAGGCGCACGACGATGGTCTGAGCGATCCTGAATTGTGGACAGTCAAAGCGGAAGAGAGACGCGCGTGGACGACCGAGGCGACTCTCCTTGAAAATAATCCTGGTTCGTATCATCCATGCTTGGTGGATCGCTATTAATGACTCGGAATGTACCGCAGACCTTTCCAAACCCATCGTCTCGCCCTTCACCGTCGCTGTCCCAGCGGTGAATTATCCGCCCGTTATCTATCGGTACCGCCAGCTGAACGGCCCCGTTACGCGGCACGCCTACAGCGATCTCAGCTATCGCTACATCGCGGTGCGGCTTATTTTTCACTCGACGAAATTCGCCTGACGCATGACATCTAGGTCGTGGCGTTCACCGACGGGCGGACCGAGCATGTACGAGCTGGTCACACAGCGTTCATCCCTGCGTCGCAGGAGGTCCCCGCGCTGGCGCCGTTCACTTGGAACACAACATTCACGGTTTCAAAATGCAACTGGAGCAGGGGAGACTCTCCGGCGTCGAAAAAGCGTGCCGACGATATGGAGAGATGCCTACCTGAGGCCCAGCGCTCCATATTCGCCGCAGAGATAACTCTCGAGGAAGGAAACGTCGTAAGAAAGGGTACTATGCATTTCCCAAATAAGCGCTATGAATACTCCACTGACCGCGCGTTCTTCAGGCCGGCCGCTGAAGGGACGGGTGACTGTGCGCGCCATCATGGATGGGTCGACGACGATGTCTGACATCTCCGTCGGTATAAGTACCGTACAGCGGCATCACTGGGCGCAGGCGCATGCTGCGGCCGACGGCGACGCGGAATTCTATAATGCCACGTCTGGTGTTTGCCAACAGTCGACTGGCGGGCAGACGCTGGACACCGGTTCTGACAGATTTACTTCGGTTTTCGATGAAGATGAAGACGGCTGGAAGGTGCGGAGATTTGGGCTCGAGTCCCAGACGGCAACAAGTATCATCACTCCTGCGCGCCAGTACTTCGACTTCGACTTTGAGCTCCAGGTGCCGCATGACACCCCCGTGGACTTCGCCTCGTACTACAACAGCGACGAAAACCTCCTCAACTTCCGTCTTACTGTGCTCTACTCGCCAGATGTTGCCAAGTGCATCGACCCAGCCACCTTCAAACTGGTGGAGGCGGAGGACGAGATGTCGACGGTAGACGATGCTGCGAAGACCGAGGAAGGCCTGTGGGACAGTTTCACCCGCGTCGGGAAGCCGAAAGACTCTACTTCCGCATGGCAGCGCAGGCTGACCCTGCAGGCGAGAGTGCCGATTATCGTCGTGGGCGACGCACCCCCTGTGCGCACAGTCGCGCACTACCTCACACCGGACGCCCCGGCGCCCGTCATTTGCAACGGTGCACAGGCTGACGCCTCGTTGCTGTTCCCTGTTGCGCAGCCGGTGTTCACCGTGGAGGCGCTCGCCAATACGTCTGCGCGGCTCATGCAGCCCGGGTCAACCGATCCGGTCCAAGTGAGGCAGCAGTTCATGAACATGACTCGGTTCAACAAGAGATATCCGGATCCCGCTAAGGACTATCGCCTAGGCGAATTTGCGGGTTTGCTTTGGAAGAAGAAGATTGTTGCGGAGGAAAGAGGAATCTGGCCGGTGCGAACCGAAGTGGTTGACGGAGGAGATAGCCAACAGCCGCTTTCAGTTTCACCTTTAGTTGAGAAGTGTATAGACATTGTCATTGTATAGTAATAAGCCGCGAACTGGTTTCAGTTCCAAAAAATTACAGCGGTAGTTCGCCGTAGATACTCGACAGGAACGTAACCACCGTGCGCGTTCAAGACACAGACCCGTAACAGCCAATTCCCCGTCTGAACTACATAGTGATCGATTCAATTACCTGTTATGGAAGTTCAGTCAAAGCCACGGACTACACAAAAGCACTCACTGGACGCCCAACGAATCTGCGCAAATCCATGCGTCTTCATGCTAGTATCACGAATTAGGGTCACAAAAATCTCTCCGGTGCAATAAGGTCAAGCTCCGCCAGATCCACGCCCGCAAAATCCCGACTCCTGATCGTCCGACTCTGCACCTCCTTCTTTTGAAGCCACAACCGGTAGAGCTCAAGGCAGTCTTTCGCCTGCGGAGCGTTTAGCTACCCGATGGGAGGCGAGGCTCGGAACAGCCGAAATGCTTACCAGAACGAATATCCCGTACCCGAGAGAATTCCTCCACCTGAATAATAATAATAAACAACTTGTTAAAAGCAGACGACGAGGAATGCGTATACCACACTGGATCGACTTCCGCCCACACCCATGCGCGGCCTACGAGGAGCCCGGCGACGGTCTTGGAGACGGCTAGCGCGCGGTGCCGCAGCGACATCGCCGCCCAATTGGGGTGCCCGTAATACGAGGGCACGCCGCTGGAAATCGCCACCGATGGGCGCACACCGAGGACCTGCCGCAGGTAGGAGGAGTGCGCAGACGCGGCGTGGAGGAGACTCCCACACAGGCGCGGGATGGCGAGCGAGCATACGGCGTGCAGGACGTCGTGCGTGAAGGACGACTGGTCCTTTACGATGATCTGGTCTGCGATGACGATCGGTGCGGGGTCAACGTCCATGTTGGCTTCAGGAGGCGGGGGAGGAGGGAGCGGGCGGAAGCCAAAGAGGCTCCTCGCGCGCTCGCTCAGATAGCGTTTTTGGCGGTGAGGCGGGGTCGAGCCGAGGACCCAGGTTTGGAACCGAGAGAATAGGTGGTTGTAGACTGGGCGGATGATAGACACGAGACCGCCGACCAATATTGGAGACGGCGGCCAAGTCGATATGAATTCGCGGGATGTGGTGGAGACCTCAGGTAAACTATCCAGCGGTTCGAGAGCTCCCATTCCAGTCATGCCGTGTAATATGAGCGGGAAGGCGAGATAAAGCGGTATTATCCATCTGGGGAACGTGCCGGGAATGGCTAGCCTGAAGGGAATGGTGGGGACAACGATGATGAGCGACCGCAGGAGGTTTTTGGCGTCCTTGGTTACCAGGAGGTTGAACATGCTGCTAAAGTCAGTTTTTTGGATATTTCGTAGGAGATAGACATACTGCGGACCCAGATAACAATCCAGAAACGCGATTTCATAGATAAACATGCCTACAGAAGAAAAATATTAGCAGCCGCAAAATGCCCGAGCAGATATATCCGAACCTAAAAGCACAACCAATCGAGTTTGAAGGGAAAGCGAGACTGGGATGACCTGGAGAGTAGCGATGCCCACTGCCGTGCATCCAATGTTCACCAACTCGCCGATAATCATGTAGATGGCATCGTATATCATAGCGAGTCGATGCATCCGGGACGGCTGCGGATTCGCCAACTCATACGGACGCCGACAATGAGGACACCTGAAGGTATCGAGCACAAAAATGCTGTAGTCTTTGGTCCGAGTCGAGCGCGGCTTCAGCGGGAGAGAGCTTATCCACCGAAGAAGACATTTGTCGTGGGCGACCAGTGCACACTTGGGACAAGGATGAACCCAGGCATTGGTCTTATTCACGGCCAGATCTCGAACGAGGGCATTTCGTTCTGGGCAAGAGTAGGACCAAGACTTGAGTCCAGTGAGAACCGGTAGACTTACCAGGTACGCGTTCTTCTTCCAAACAGATGAAGCAGGATTTAACCTACAGTAGCAGGATATTAGACCGACATATATCTTCGATTCTTGCCGTCTTGAAACTTACGCGGAGATTGTCCAAAGTTGGGATTTCTGGGAAGTGGTCACTCATGGAACGAGTGATCTCAATATCGATGCAAATTCTTTCGGGATCCGGCGCGCGCCGTTTGCGACGATGAAGAAGAGTAGCAAGAAACTGAAATGTAGAGAGAGAACTCGAATCAAGTACCGTAGGGACGAGAACTTGAAAGTTATTGTTTACGATTGTATATTCGGTCCGATGGTGTAGTTGGTTATCACCTCTGTGGATGCAAATCGCTCTTCTTGCTTGCTCGCGTCCACGACGCGCCCGAACCTCTCCGCCCTTTCTGTCGTCCCATTCTGGTGCACTAGAATCTTACCATATCATCCTACCTCTGGAGACCAAGATGTCGGTCCAAGTTGAATCTGTACCAATAAAATTCCAATCTTCGATGTATTAATCTTGCTCGCCTATGCTCAAACTTCCCGGAGTTGGAGATTGTGTTACGAGACCCTTTAGGCCCACACTGAGCCCTATATCATGCTTCATTTCCTTCCGGTTCTTCGGATTCCTCCGTCTTAATTCGTTAATATATTTCTCGTCTTTGTGGGGACCCATCCGGTATGCTCTGGCCGTTGCGCGCACGTACAGAGCCTCATCTCCCTCGCTGTGCTCGTTCTTTGTTCACCGCCAAAGCTTGGATGGAATGGATACTAACGTGCTTTCAGATACACTGTAATCTGCGCAGAAGGTTTACGATGCAAGCCCAATCCGCCCATCTCATCGCGCCGCTCAATGCATCCCGCCCTCAGCCCTCAGCCTTCACACCCGCTTTGACGCGCAGTTTCTGCACGGGAGGAACGTTGTGCACTTTGCACGTTACTTTGCTCTTCGACGACGTTTTCGTCCTCGTCCCATCGTCTCGGCGCAGCACCAGAATGACGATCGGCGTTCTTCGATGTTGGCCGTGCATGCGGTGCACGAGAAGGAAGGTGGGTCCTGGTGAGGTGGGGGAGATAGAGGGAGGTGGTCGAGTGCGTAGGGTAGGGAGATCCGGTGGTGCGGGACGCTCACGTTTAGGTTCGGGCGCCGGTGTCGAAGAAGCCCCTGCGGTGCCGTCGATGGACAAGGAACCCGACTCGTTGCGTCCCTTGTGCGTGCGGAGCTCATGCCGACCTCGAGTGGTCGCTCCGAGCCCAAGAGGTGCGGATATGAGATGCCGTTGGAGGTAGAGATAGAGGGTGAGCGCGCGTCCTTATGTCTTGTTCCTTCTTTTGCTGTACCGGGGTGTTTTTCTTTGGGGCCGCATTTTGATGTGCTTCCTCCGCGCACCTCTGCTGCGCTGCTCCCCCCGCTCTCCTGCTCTTTGTATCCTCTTGCCATGCATCTACATGACTGACGACGACACGCAGGCAAACGGAATCCTGCCCGCCTTTGCACACACCCGATCGATTGCCCGAGATTGAGATCACCCTCTGTTTGTCTGTCCATGGAGTTTTGCGCCGCGCGCGCTGTGCGGTCGAGCACAGTCAAGAAGTGTACGGCTTCGTCGGATTTGGAGAAGTCATGGAGAGGTGAGGGTGAGTACGCGTTTCAGCTTTTCTGCCCGCCCCACCCCTTCGCTCTCTCCCGTCCGCTGAACGCGTCTCCCTTAGCCCGCCAAATCAGACTCATACCCTTCCATTAATTCGCTTCCTTCCGCGTCTCTTTCTTCCTTCGTTTCGATTCCTTGTCTCCTTTCCCATTCCTGCGCGACCGTGTGGGCCTGACTTTGAATTTACGCTATCGTTTTGGAATTCCAAACGAGAAAGTTCTACCTCCTGTGGAAAATTCGATATTCATCTAGTAATTGTCGATCCGTTGGGGTAGATGGTTATCACTTCTGAAGGAACCAGAACCAGACACTTCTGGAGGAACCAGAACCAGACAGGCTGTCGTATCCATTTTTGGATTCAGGTGTGCCGTTGTTCTTGGCTACCCCCCACCGTATACGAACAAATGACGCTTCCCTTTAATTTCTCCTGGTATTTATTGTATCTCCCTGTTCTCCATCGCTCCTCCGCGTTAGAGATGCGGTTTTGACCAAGTAGGATACTTAAACACTTTCAGTTCCTTGACAAGAGAAGTTGATCTGGACTGTGTGTCGAATATGATGTGAACCTATGATCATTAATCGATTCATGCGTTGTGCTCTGTTCTGTGTCAAGAATTCAGCTATTTCGGCCGAACCGTTTCACTTCACTGTCTTCGAAATGATAGCGTTCCTCCCCGAGTCATTTTTCCATTGAATCTAAGGCATCTTTTTCTTGAATCTGTGATTTCCCGACCAGTAAGACTCGAATAAAACGCTCTGTGACATCTATATCCCCTTTTGGGACTTGAAGGTTTGGGTCCAAGTTAGGCATCTCACCTCACTCCCCCCCAGCTGACCAAATGTTGGATGTGTGTAAAAACGCCAGGACAAATGTAAACGGCGAGAACTGGCCGCTTGTTTCTTGCTCTTACCACCATGTCGGCGTCCATAGCGTCCATAACCGAAAAGGCAGAAAAGACATCCTACGACGAGGATGTCACTGTCGCAGACAAGGAAACAGAGGACGTTGAACTCACCGACAGTGCACGCACCACGATCCTGCGCAAAATCGATGTCCACCTGCTTCCATTCGTCTCGCTCCTATATTTACTGTCGTTCTTGTGGGTCTGCGTCTTCCCGCTGTGGAACTGTGCTTAACTGCGTGTACTTCGGAACAGAGACAGGGCAAACATCGTGCGCGTCGCTTCTGGTTCCCTTTGAACTGCAGCTCTGACCGTAGACCCATAGGGAAATGCAAAAATTGCTGGTTGGTGCCGATTTCGATTTTTTTGTGGGATTCTTTGGTCATCTATGATTTAGGCATGGTCAAGGACGCCCACCTGACTGGATTTCGTTACAACACTGTGTGTAGCTGCCCTAGGCTTAGAGAACCGTATTTTGTCGCGCGTTCCAGATCGCAGCGGTATTCTTTGTGGGTTGCTTGTTTTTCTGTCCTTCAGTCCCTTAACTTCCATAGATTCCGTATGCTTTGGCGGAGGTCCCTTCGTACGCCAACCAACGCTCACCGCAACGCGTTATTGACCAAAATCCGATGCAGAAATATTCTCCTTAAGCTCTTCCGACCTTCCCGATGGAGTGAGCACTGGCATACCGCCGTGGCTGCTCTTCCTTAACTCACCGTATCTAACTTTTTGAAGTTCCATCCATTATGCTAGCATGGGGTTCGTACATTAGATTTTTCTCCGCGTCCCGGGTCATTAGCTCATTCCAACTAGGGCTTGTTATGACTTTAATGTGCCTGTGCAAGACTTACCATGAACTTATAATGTGGGACCATCACACCCTATTTAGGTGTTGCACATTGATTAAATGCCAGCGCCCGAATATTCCTTGGCCTCGCGGAGGCCGGTCTCTTCCCAGGCGTAAGATTTATAAACGAATCCATTCGGTATGTCTGATTCCGATCCGCAGATTACCTTCTATCTATCTAGGTGGTATCGGAGACGCGATGTGGCTTCTCGCGTCGCCATCTTTTTCTCTGCTGCCACCGTCGCCGGTAAGTCATTTTTTTACAATGTGAAGGGTATCGACAGGACTGACTAGGCATACGAAGGCGCTTTTGGTGGTATTCTCGCGTCGGTGCATCAGTTGACCCACTATTCCCAAGGCTGACGTCTTTACAGATATGCAATCGAAAAGATGGAAGGGATTGGCGGCCTCCATGGCTGGCAATGGATTGTGAGTTCTGTCTCAAGTCATAATCGTAATGCTGCTAATACCAACCGTAGTTCTGTTTGGAAGGCCTCGGTAAATCCACTTGTCTTTCAGATACGCTGATGATGTTGATATCATCCCAGTAACAATGCTGGGTATTGAGGTTCTCAATATAGCTAATTTCCACAGACTAACACCGTAACAGTGGCCGCTGCGTCGTACTTCTTCATATATGATGTACATCAGTTCATTCTCCTTGGCTCAATCCTCGCGTCTCACCTTCATGTTCCAGTACCCTGCAACGGCGGGATTCCTTACGGACACAGAACGCAAGCAAATAGTTTTTATGCTGAAGGAGGATACCCAGGACCTCGCAATTCACTATGATCGAAAATTCGTCTGGCAAGCAATGAGGGATTACAAGACCTATGTCCAAGCTGGGATAAACATGGGGTAACATTCGTTCCTCCGTTCCAAGCGCAATAACAACGGCGACGAAGGCGAAACACATTTCAAATGTCAAGTAAAAAAACTTGGAGGACGTGTAAGTGTGAAGTGAACTGAGGCAATGGCGAGCCATCTCAAATGGGCAGCCATTTTATGTGAATCTTGATGTGAATCCAGCAGGCCAGGGGATCTACGTCGTGGGGTTCAGGTCTTCCTTTGCCTGCTCTATTTTCGGTTCGGATCCGCGAGACGATCATTTTGACAAGTCTCCACGAAGGCTTGAGGCGCGCGCGGAGTACCAGTGGCGACGCGTTTGTAGTCGAATACTAATACGACCTTTCGCGTTCTTGGTAGATGAAGTAGCCACATTTCTGCCTGCGACGCGAAGAGCGCGCCTCCCTCGCTGAACTTGAAGGCACAACGGCCAAAAGCGAAACAAGGTAACAAATTAAACCCTTAGTTTGTACGTCGTGCGAATTTGAGTAGCATCTTTCTCCGTAGAATGTAGTCAGTCTATACTCCCTAAGTCGTTGTCGGTCCGATGGTGTAGTTGGTTATCACTTCTGTCTAACATCTGAATCACGTATCATCTGGTTACGTAAATGTGAACACAGGCGGTCCTCAGTTCGAACCTGGGTCGGATCATTTTTTCATTCTTGTTTGTGTTCTCTATTTTATTTTTATTTTTATTTTTTTCACAATGGCGCAATCTGGCGCAATCCTTTTCAAATACCAAACTACCATTTACGTTCGGGTTGAATGACTTTTCTTGCTCTTGACTTCCATGTTACTTCCATGTCTCTTGCTTAAAGTTGCTTGTGCTCCTCAACTCTGACCACAACTACATCTGTGTCACAGTGGGATAACCCTAGGCCTCCGCTGATGATTCTTGGCTTGTCAACTTGCTTGTCGAACCATACTAGGTATAGGCGCCTGTTCTGTTTACAACGACGATCTTTGGGCATTCATGTCCACTGCAACGTATCTCAGCTCATTGCCGTCGTCATTTCGTTCACCCTGACCGAGGCCCGACGGACATCACCCACGGTTAGTTTTCGCCGCCATTCCCAACGGATCCGTCGTTAGGTGTTCCATTGGCCCTGACTCCACTTGAAATTACTACAGCATCTTACGAACATCACAATTCAATCGTCATTGTCAACATCATACCTTTCCGCCTTGACAACGAAGTGAGATTCTCTGTGTCCTTGACGCTTTGTCGAAAAATATCGGGATCGAATCGCCTCCTGAGCAACACTACCTACGCGCACGTTGTCAAATCTCGTCCATTGAATACCTTGGTGCGATAGCTACTACTCAAATTCGCACGACGTACGGACTACATCACAACTCTACAATGCATCAAGAATCTCCCGCTACTCCACAAAATTTGTTACCTGTTTGACTTTCTTTTTGACCCCCCGCCGTGCCTTCAGCGAGGGAGGCGTACCTTCAGCGAGGAGGCGCGCTCTTCGCGTCGCAGGGAGAAATGTGGCTACTTCATCTACCAAGAACGCGAAACGTCGTATTCGACTACAAACGCGTCGCGACTCCTCAACCCTTCGTGGAGACTTGTCAAAATGATCGTCCCGCGGATCCGAACCGAAAATAGAGCGGGCCACAGAAGACCTGAACCCCACAACGTAGATCCCCCATAGCAACGGCCTGCTGGATTCGCATAAAAAGGCAGCCCATTTGAGATGGCTCTCCATTGCCTCAGGTTCACTTCTTTCACCCTCATTCACACTTAGACATCCTCCAAGTTTTTTTACTTGACATTTGAAATGCGTTTCGCCTTCGTCGCCGTTGTTATTGCGCTTTTCGCGACCGCCGCTTCGGCGTCGAGCATCCAGGCCCGATGCTTCCCCGACACCTGCGTACGTTGTGTCGCGCGCAGTCCACTGTACCACGAAGCTGATTATTATTTTTAGGTCTGTAATGAGGATGGTTGTTCCGCTGGCCCCGCTTGCTGCGCAGTGGGTTCCTTTGAAAATCTCTCGCTTCCATCCAGACTAACCGAACAATCTAGAACGGGAGCTGCCCCTGCTAAACAAATTGTGAATAGCGATGAGGAAATACAGAGCAACTAAAATAAACAAATTGCTTTGTTTTCGCACCATTGTGACTTGCTTGAGACCCTGAACAACTCTGAAAGTCGTAAAAATCACCTCGCTACAAATCGAGGGTAGTTTGCATGTGGTAAAGAATATAGGTACATAAGATAGATCCCTCTCTGTATCAACCGATCCGATCCTTGAATCCTGGTCTTTAAATCGTATACCTGAATTGATGCTCAATTGTGCGCTACGGCGAGGGTTGAGCATTACGACGTACCTGAAAAGCGGGCTTTCGCTACCCAAGTCTCTAAAATCGGCGCGCTGGCTCGCATCGATGCCCTCACGCGCACAGTATGCGTCCCGCTGCTTGTTGATGCGGTTGTAGTCCCACATAGCAAAGCAGCTCAGGATGATCCTGTGTTAACCATAGATATCAGCTTCTTTCCGCGGGCGTATTGGCAGGCTTGACGTACGAGAGGCTCAACCAGCCCATGATGGTTCCATGCCCAATGTGGAAGTACGGACTTGGGGACAAGAAATTCAAAAAAAAAAAACTCTTAAACCCTGAAAGAGCTCACGGTGTAATGTAGATGAAAGAGGAGCAAATGCTGGCGACGGCACATCATGAGCGGGTTTTACATGGAAAGAGGACACTCAAAAACCTACCCGCCGAGGTTTCCGAGACCGATGACCATGGCAATGACAACACCTAAGAAGTGGAGTCATGGGTGAAAAAAAAGAAAGAAAGAGTTTCGGAGGCAAACCTCTTCGGGTGTCGCCGCCCGCAATGCTGCCTGCCCAAGCCAGATCTACCGCAATGGTGGGGTACACACCTGGAGTGGGCTTCAGTGAAATGTATCCTCGGGTTCGTTAAGTAGAATACACACCCACAGCGGCCAACACGGCGCCGGCATACCCTGCCCCGGGCGACTTTGTCACGTACAAGATGATGTACCTAAAAGGAATAAGAGCGCGCTACGATGATGTATAAATACGGTTACCCGACGAGTGCGACCAGGCAAGAGCCAATGATGAACGGACCGCGAAGGTTGTACTTATCGGAGTACAGTCCAACGGCGATGGTTGCAACACAGCCGCAGGCAAATGGCGGAATAGTAAGCAGCTGGGCTTGCGCGGCCGTGAATCCGAGCTCTTGGATGATGGTCGGTGTGAAGAGCTGGACGATATTCCACACAGGCGGTCCTCACTCAGTTCGAACCTGGGTCGGATCAGCTTTTTTGTCGATTCTTTTTTGTCGATTCTTTTTTGGCGTCTTTCTCATTCGAGTAAACCCACTAAACTTACCCGCCGAGTAGTTGTAATACCGTCCGAGTATACAGAACTCCGCGTCCTGGGAATAAAAGCTAACGGAGAATGAACAGTTCAACTGGCACGTGCCGCGGTCCCGTTGATCCTTTGCGCCCATGTCCTCATCCCGTCTCCTGTGGGCCTATCGAATTTCTCGACAGCGCGCGTTTATAAATGCCAACGCACCTACCTTGTTCTGTCGAGGACTAAAATCTACAACTCCTCCCAAGTTAAACGTCCCCAAAGCAGTGGTCAGCCGCCAGAACTTTGGCATTTTTGCCGTGCTTCTGGCCTCGACTATGTGCGGAGCGGTTGGTGGATACAGCATTGCACATTCTACTGGTATTCTCTCAATGGAAAACACTCAAACTCCAAAATATGGAACCGCGGAAGACTTCAAACTGGCTATAAAGGAACTCAAAGATGCACTTCCTCGTGACGGGGGTGTATCGACTGACGAGGCCGATCTCATTATTCACGGAGAGTCGCCATATCACCATCACGATGGTAGTGGTCTTTTTATCTGAGCAATTTTTCCCTCTAAAATATGGATAGGCGTACCCCATAGCGTTGTTGTTTATCCGGAAAGCACCGAGGACGTCGTCAAAATTGTGAAAATCGCAAATAAATTCAGGATGCCTGTTGTGGTCAGGGACTTGCTCTTTCGTTCAGCTCGTCAGGCCAATTTAATTCTATTCTAGCCGTATTCCGGAGCCACAAGTTTGGAAGGCCAAGTCGGTGGAGTTCGTAGTGGCAATTGTGCCTGAAGCCTGTCTGCTTACTATTTTTCTCGCACAGTATCAAGGAGGCTGCATTTGCGTCGACATGTCGGGAATGGATGAAATTATCGCCATCCACGGTTGGTTTGTAAACCACCCGAAGCATTTAATACTCACATGGCTTTAGAAGCCGACGCTGACCTTGTATGTCAACCTGGAGTGGGATGGATGACAATCAACGAAACATTACGGAGTAAAGGTCAATTTTTATATGCGATTTGTCTTACATTCATGTCAATTTGGGCCAGGAATACCTCTGTTCTTTCCCGTTCAGTGAAATTGCTTGTGCCGCGCCAGCTTTAACCGACTCTTCGAGTAGATAGATCCCGGCCCGTCAGCAACAATTGGCGGTATGATCAGCACTGGCTGCTCAGGAAGTAAGATGCAAGCCTTGACTTCCTACTTTTCCTTACAAATTATAGCTAACGCTGTCCGATATGGAACTGCAAAAGGAGAGTGGTTTCTTAACTTGGTAATCACACTATATTTCTTCGGGCATTATTTTCTCATAGTGTTAATCACAGACTGTGGTTCTCCCGTCGGGCGAAGTTATCAAAACACGTCGTCGATCCCGAAAGTCATCTGCGGGATTTGATCTAACAAGACTATTCATTGGTGCAGAGGTACGCGGTATTCTGAGGCTTTTGCTGCCACTCAGTTTCTGTCTGTAGGGCACACTCGGAATAATTACAGAAGGTCCGGATTTCCCTACAGCCGTCAGGTGTCATATTTACTCCATCACAGCAACACTCAGGCTCGCGCCCGTTCTTCCCACCACGGTTGCAACTGTACAATTCCCAAATGTCGCTGCAGCGGCAGAGGCAGTGCGACAGTCAATTGATGTAGCCGGCGTCGGGGCCAACGTTCGTAAGTTTGAAAGCTGTTTCAGTGTTACTTGCCCATTCATTTGGCGTCTAGAATGCGTCGAGCTAGTAGACAAAACTTCATGGCGCATTGAATAAATTCGGTACATACAATTTTTCACATTCTTTGTTGCACTCACTGTATTTCATAGGCTCGTCAAAACGAAAATATCTTGAGAAGACGGACTTTTCTTTAAATTCCAAGGACATTCCGAGGCTGCTATGAAGGAGGTAGCCAAAATCGTAAAAGCTGTCTGCGAGAAAAACGGAGGCACCGGATTTAAACTCGCGAGTGGGCCCGCCGAAGCAGACGCCATGTGGTCTGACAGGAAAAATGCGCTCAATATTGGGCTATCTCTCTTACCTGGTGCCAGAGCCTGGTCAACCGATGTCTGGTGCGACTGTTTCTGGGTTCCACTGCAAGTTCTGACACAATATCCTTCCAGTGTCCCTGTTTCGAAGCTCCCAGAACTGGTGTACGAGACGAAGAAGGATATCGCGGCTGCGGAAATTCCTTCCATAATTGCAGGTCACGCAGGGGATGGAAATTTCCATGCACTTCTTCTGTACAAGACAGAAGACGAATTGGACGTCGCAAGAATAGTGGCCGATCGCCTTGTGAAACGGGCGCTAGCTTTGGATGGAACATGTGGTTTGCTCCTTCCTTTTCTCTCGAATTCTTCGTGAACATATGTCGCAGGTACTGGAGAGCATGGCGTGGGTATCGGCAAGAAGAAATATCTCGTCGAAGAGCTGGGGCCAGGTACGGTTGAATTGATGAAGAGATCAAACGTACTATCGATCCCCTGGGACTATTTAATCCAGGCAAGGTAAGTTCAGTTCCGGTTGTCTTCGGATTTCGTTTATTCACTCCTTCACAAGCTCTATCCCGACTAAGAATATATTTATCATCGTTTTGGGTTCTTGCTGTGTGATAATTTAAGGATCTGGCCCCAAGAAGTTCGACATGTGTTTAACACGTTGCAAACTATAAACTCAGTTACATCCATCCATTCTCTCACAAACCCCATGTCGTACCAGCCTCCGCATCGACGTCAAGGATGGAATCCTGTCCGCACGACGTTTACGAGGCACGAGATCAGTGACCGTCTTCATATCTCGAACGCAAATAAAGGATCTCTCGCCGTCTCTGCAGATGGCGGCGCCCTCTCCGCAATCTTCGTTTTCCCGAAAATGCAACCTCTCTTTACTTCTTCGCCCTCGCAGATCTTCTGCAAATCTAACCTCGTCTCTATCGAAAATCACGACCCAGGGTGTGAATACCCGACTTTTCAACCAGACTTTGGGGGGAATTTCAGGTTCTGCGGATGGGTTCGGATTCGCGAGGTCCAGTTCCTTGAGCCACAGAGTGAAGGGGTGAAGAAGATGCTAAGGATTCGATGGAAAGAGACATCGGAAAGGACGTCAGAGTCTTGGGAGGAGAATTTTAATCAGAAATGGGCGATCGTGACGTTGGAAAAGGTGGAAGGACGGAAGGATAATCCTATGCATTAGGTTGGACGACGAGTGTGTTTCTCATCTATGTTTTCACGTCTCAGATTCATTGCGTTTATTCCTTCAAGTTTCATTCCGTGGAAATTAAGGTGGCGAGATTGTTTTCAATGGTTGAAAAATATCAGAATCGAACCAACCAATTCATTGGATGT
The DNA here is from genome assembly GCA_029378395.1 of Mycena leptocephala. Classification (NCBI taxonomy): domain Eukaryota; kingdom Fungi; phylum Basidiomycota; class Agaricomycetes; order Agaricales; family Mycenaceae; genus Mycena; species Mycena leptocephala. Next base: position 46,540 of record JARJLF010001406.1, on the reverse strand, counting down.
ACATATTCGGGTAGATTGTCGATTCATAATAAACAGGACCTGTGTGGCAAGCCTACGCTACGAATTTGTGGAAGGATGTGAAGGTAAGTGGAACTGCGATTTATGAGAATGACAAAGAGGTTCTTTGATCCATACGAAAATTTTCTTGACTACACATCATGAATCGTGATTATCTGGTAGACAACCGTTGAAGAGGAACAAACTCCGACGGGCAAGAGTTCTTTCCCACCCTCTCTGCGTGGGCAAACCCCTGCGCCGAAAAACCATGTTGCTCCATGGTGAAGGACCCCATTGCAACAACTCAAACACAGCGGCGACTGGCCCCGTCCTTGGTTGCGATATCGAAATAGAGCTGGCGGAGATCCTTCTTGGTGTCTGCCTCCTCCCCTGTCCCCAGCCCTCAAGCAGCCGTGAGATGCACTCGAGCGCCGTCGCACTCGAGATGGCTACGATCGTGGGGTCCTCGGCAGAGGAGAGAAGTTCCCCTCCTGGAAGTCGGTGCCAGTGTGCACTAGCCGGAAGACGGCAGGCGATGGCGGCAGCTCCTCCGGCAAGCTCATGATGACTCTGTGCAGCATCTGGAACCACTGTTCGGCGTACTCAGCCTTACAAACGGATCACCGCAGTACGTTGTGCGCGCCGCGGACAACCACCTTCAGCTGTTCCCACACAATCCTTTTTCATGCCCGCACTTGAAGCTCGGGAAGATCAAACGATGCAGCGATTTGGCGGACGTTTGGTCCGAGTCCACGCGACTCGGACATGGCATTCATGTCCAATACAGCTGGTGGACTACCCCAGCGAGGCTAGGATCTTGAAATCCGACGTAACCTCCCAGTTACGTAGGAACTCCTGTGATGCAAGCTCGGAGCTGGTAGGCTCTTCTATGGGGATATCAAGCAAGTAGTGTCTGTCATCTCTTGGCGTGTTCGATTTCGCAATTGTTCCGCCGCCATTGACAGTGTTCCTGACCTCGTCTCTTGAATAAAACTCTGGTTTGAACCAAGCCTTGAACACGGTACAGGCTCATCTTTACCTTCCGGTGATGGCAATGCGGGTGCCGCGCTAGTCACCCAACCTTCAATTATGTTTAACACTAGCGGGGATCGAAGACTCAATTCGAAGATAACACAGTGCTCCATCGAGATTTGCACTCCGAATCACCGTTTATGGACATCAGTCTTCCACACTTCCGAGGATCTCGACTTCAACTTGAATATCTTCTGTAGCAACCCGTTGACAAGTCTCAGACATGCTCACATGTCGACTCGGCTCACCGTGGTTGTATCCTCCCAGCTATTATCCCCCAGAAGGTATGCCCGCTGGCGCCCGATACGTTGTATTATAGAAGCGTTACTGCCGAATACCCATCCAAGAAACGGCTTTTCCATTCACAGAAAAAAGTATGGATTCGATGGTTCTGCTGCCCGTCGGCAGCTGGACAGAACGTAAAAAAATCCCCCTTCGCACCTGAATGTTCGACTAGCGCGCTTTGTTGTATGAATCAAATCGAATTCACCTTGTCGCAATTAATCTCGCAATACCCTGGTGGTTTTTCTCAGTATCTTTCAATTACGGCGCCCGATCCTAGACGGTGGCACAAATTTAGTCCGCCTACGGGGAATATTTCGAAGGCGGAACTTTTGTAACTCAAACCCCGTTTAAAATTCTGGGCAATAATACCCTGGCGGTTTTTCTCGATATCTTTCGATTATGCCGGCCGATCCTAGCGGTTGCACAAATTTAGTACGCCTACGGCGAATCTTTCGAATGCGGAACTTTGGTCGTAACCCACAACTCCGTTTACTATTCAAACATAAAATTCTGGCAACATGGATGTGCGATTATCTCAACATCCCCTCAGATGGAAAAGACAGAAACAACAGCTCTCTCTCATGTGGAGAAGACAGAACTGGAAATCCACGTTATATCTGTGGCTCCGTCCTTGGACCATAGCACCTCTTTGGAAGAAAATTGGCTCCCACCCGTGGTAAGTGTGCTCGCCTTCCATGAGTATAAACTTCTCACATAAGTCTAGGACGGTGGATTCCACGCGCTGGCCTATTTGGCGAGCGCCTGGGTTGTCGAGCTTCTGGTCTGGTGCGTCCTTTGCAATTTTCCGTAATTTCCCTACCGTCCATCTCGAATGAAACCACTCGCATAGGTCATACCCTTTTTCTTATGGCGTCTTCCTCAAACATTACAAGACCCACGTTTTCCCTGATGCGCCGTCCTCTGTGCTGGCGCTCGTTGGTTCGATGTCCACAGGCATCATCTACCTGACTTCCTGGATGATCCTTCCCCTCATTGCACGTTATCCTGCGCTGAAGAAACCTGTGATGGGTCTGGGCGTTGTGTTCTGCGTCACTGGGTTAATCGGCGCAGCGTTCGCGACCCAGCCGTGGCAACTGGTTCTGACTCCAAGGGGCCATCTACGCTTTGGGCGGAAGTACGTGTTTTTCCGAGCTACGTGTTTCTTCTCATTAAATAACCTAGGCTTCCTCTACTTTCCGGTCATGACATACCTATTCGAATGGTTTTCTGAAAGAAGGGACTCGTGAGTTCCCGTGGCTTTATTCACACTATAGTTTGAACACTCCTCAATTAAACTAGGCCAACGGCATCATATTTTCTGGAACAGGTTCGTGGTGCAGCGAGCAATCTCCGTCGTGTTATTGAATGCTTTATCCCACAGGAGTCGGTGGAGTCGTTGTCCCAGTCATTGTCGAGGTTCTGTTGCGCAAGTACGGGCATCGAGTCACCCTGTTGTCACTCGTAAGCACAAGGACAATCCGTTTGTTATGTTTCCTAAAAAGAATTATGAACAGGCTGTTGCTTTTGCTGTTTTAATTATCCCTGCCTTTCCATACATGAAATCTCGGCTTCCCAAGTCCAACGATCCCGCACCTCCAATGGACATTTCCTTTTTCCATTCTCCGGCATTTTGGATTCTCTTTGTCGCCAATCTCGTGCAAGGCCTACCCACATTCATTCCTACTCTCTATTTACCTAGTAAGCACATTCTCTTCTTAGAATGTGCTCATAAAATTTAACCTTACAGCTTTTGCTGCGGATCTGGATTGAGCGACGCAGCCGGTTCTTTGACGCTCTCAGTGTTGAACGGTTTGTGATGTTCGACCTTCATGTCTACCAAGCTCATATCTATTCTTATCTAGGAGCGTCTGTTCCCGGCCTGATTTTCTTAGGCTGGCTATCGGACCGCTTCGACCTGCGCATCGCCATGATCGTTTCGACCCTAGGCTCAGCTCTCGCTGTGTTTCTGCTCTGGGGTCTGTCCAGTAGCCTCCCTCCGCTCATGGTCTTTTCTTTCATCTATGGGTTCCTCGGCCCAAGTTGGTCTGCCTTATGGCCCCGCTTCATAACCTCAATCGTCGGCGACGACCCCCGAATGTCGTCCCTCGTCTTGACTGTGTTCATTGGCGGTAAGAATATCGTGTTCCCAAGTTGAACCAACTCTGATGTGTGTTTGCCTAGGCCGCGGCTCGGAAACATCGCTCCGGCCCCATCTCCACTGCCCTCCTGCATTCTTGGGTGCTCACCGACCGGACATCCTTCGCATATGGAGTGAAAGGCTATGGCCCGCTCATTGTTTTCACTGGGTTGATGCTGCTCGTGAGCACAGTCGGTGTCGCGTATCGCGGTTTCCGCTGACTCATTCTGGAATTATTATATTATATATATATTGCCTCGATATCGAAAGGTTTCCTCCTGTTTCCTCTCTTTTAGTTTTCTGAATTTCTGGTTGGACAACACTTTACTTTGTACATGTGTGTCAGAACCAGTGCAAACCCTATGATCACATCACGTTGATTATCACTTTGTTCAACCTCAGGCTCAAGTGTCGACTCGGAGCCACTCGAGTTCAGCTGCGGCCGCGTCAGTGTCTGCGTTGCCTTCTCCCAACATCGCTGTGAATTGGATTTGGGTGTCGCATCCGGAAAGCGTTGTGTAATCCCCCGGGTTCCGGCGCTGCCACGACTACAGTCGTAACAGCCCGAGACGGCCCATTGTAATATTAAAGATATGGTGATGGATTCCAGCTCAAACTGCTCATTAATGCATCATTTCAAGTAGTGTTGTCACATATCGATAGAAAATCAAAGAACAAAGGCAAGAACAAAGGTCGAATATTATGGTGTGTCGGGCAATAATCAGACATTTCTCGGATCTCGGCACCTTTCTGGATGCCTCGAGGACGGCTGTGTGCTCCAGTGGGTGTCGCTTTGTTATCCACATTGCAAATTGTTCGACGCTTTGATGTCAGGTTTATAAGTTTCCCCTTCCCGAGACCCACCTTGAATTATGCAACAAAACGAACGCCACCACGCCGGCTGGTCTATATACGGCCCCCAACCTCTTCCACCTGGCCTTGGCAGGCCTATTCAGCGGCCTCCACCCGGCACGGATGAAAGAATGCGCCGCAACGGTAAATTTCTTTCGCTTTCTGGACCTTCGACTGACCTATTTCGGCAGAGGAATCGCTCCCCGCTTCACTTTTCCTCCATATTCCTCCAATCGCGAATTTAATCTACGATGTTCGTTGTCCACCATCGACTCTGCGCGCTGCTCCCTATTCGCTTTTCCATACCACCACATATTCCGACCTCGCACTACCGTTCGTACCGTCACGGCCTGCCTCGATTCGCATCATAAGCAAGGAGTTGCCATGGGCATTCGATGTGCCCGAAGGCACTCGAGGAGCCGGCGTCACTTGTCAAGAAATCCTTTCTACGCTTTACCGCGCGTTGCAGGCGCCACTCACCGACAGCGAATGGGGTTTTTGTTCAGACGAAATGCGACAGAGAATGGAGAGGGCGTGGAGGCGGAGAGACTCCCTGGATGGCAAAAGGGTAACATCGTTGAAACGCGTGGATTTATTGGGCAGTCGGTGCAAGCTCCAGGGATTTTGCAGGGATGACGGTTTTGTGGCACAGAGACTGTTTCCTGGAACACAACCTCTTCCAGAGACCTGGATTGTGCGTTTCATGCATTAATTATCGACTCGATTTACTTGGAAATTTAGTTGAAGTTGAACCAAGCACAGCGGGTGATGTACGTTTTACGTCTTACAGAATTGAAACTCCGCCTCCTTCTTGTCTCTTCTTAAGTCCCTTTGACCTCTGGAAGGCGTTTATTCAGTTCTTGTTTCGTGGAAGGCTGACAGGATGGCCGAAGATCAGTTCCAGGAAGCCGAAAAAGCCGCTTTCGAGTCAGACTCTTTAGATTACCCCGCCGACACGCTTCCAGTTGCCCATATGCCGTCTACTATTTGTGCGTGAGACATAACTCTTTTGGTTGGAGAGAAGTCTAACAAGAATGCCCTGCAGTGACAACGACCACCAATGCATCGCCTGGTCGCATCTTTACCCAAGCTGGCGATACCACCGAACCGAGTCTCGTATTTCAGGAGTACAGCCCACCTGACTCCATTCCGTTTTCCGTTTGTGAGAATCTGCCATTCCCAAAGATTTTCTCTTACAAGATTATTTATATAGTGCAAACCACCACCAATTCCTTGACTTCTCGGGCACATAACTCAGAACCGAATTTCGCTGGGCAGAAACGAACAATGTATGACGACTTGGCGGTCAGGCAAGGTCATTCCCGGTCGAAAACCTTCCCTAATGCCATCGTATAGCATCAGCCCTTGAAATTTGTCGCCTACGACACTAGTCGCTTTGAAAATAAACCAGCCGAGGTATGTGGCGAACAACTTTTAGAATTCTCTCCCTCACAATCTACCCAGACCTCAAATAAACGGCGTCGAAAGGATGATGCACCTGCAACCGTTCGTGTTCAGTGTCGATGTTAAAGATTTTACTGCTCCATCTGCTTCGTTTAGCTGCCATTTAGGTGTGCGGGCTGCCGCAAACAGTTCATGGACATCGAGCACCATTTTCGCAGACTCCGATCGAATACGACCTCTTGCCGCGCCCAACGATTCCGTATCAAGTCAGAAGATGGTCAGTGGGGGGAAGAGCTTGCTTACGCCGTATGGGCTGGCACCCCGAAGGAAGCTCAGCTTGCCTCGGCATCTCCGTGAATCATGTCGTTCAATTTGCTGGGATCGCATAAACGACGCCTAAGTTCAGACTTTCTTTCCCTATTACTGTAGATCCTCGAATGTTGTGTTGGACCTGAGGCCTGAACCTGCTCCGAAGAGATGTTTTCTTTCAATCAAATAAATGATATCTGTTGAAACAGTACATAGCGGGAAGTTTTGTTGTCCTGAAGGCGATGAATCCTGTTGTGGATGATGACATACTGGATATCTTCCTCCTACTTCTCCTGGAACATCGCCACCGGCACGTCGTACCGTGGTCGAACATTGATCAATTTGGATTTGAACCTCGATTGCGCAAAACTTGGACCGTCTTGAGTTCGCTTTTAAGAATGAGAGGTTTAAAACTTTAAGTAATACTCTTCGAGTCATGGTGGACTGATCCTGCTCATAGATTCTTTTGTATTCCGACTAAAACACATACTTTAGTCTACGACTGCTGCGTAAACTGGTTCAATTTCTCCTCGTCCATATCGGTGGAACTCCAGATTGCCTGAGTGGCTTCAATGTTCTCGGACAGCAACTGAAGCTTAGCCCGTATTCTGGTGGCGCAGTCTGGGCCAAGGAGAACCCGCACAAAGTCCCGTCGCCCACTATCAACGAAATCCTTCGCCAGTCCGGTACCGCTCACAACCTCAAAAATTCTCGCCGCTGCTTTGCTCACATCGCCCACCTGTTTGAGAGCGAGATGCCGCCCGCCATATTGGGACGGGATCTTCGAACTATCTGGGTATGCGCCTGTCGTTCTCTCGGGCCGGACGTCATTTGCGGATGCCGCGGCGAAGAAATTCGTCGGGAAGTACCCTGGCTCAATAATCAGAGCACGGATATTGAAAGGAGCGAGCTCAACGCTGAGGACTTCGGTGGCGGCTGCATTTTGTGTGAATACTGGATGGTTGGCAGTCGGAAAAAAAAGGCAGACCTTCTAGTGCAGCCTTCGAGGCATTATACAAGGAAAACGGCGATCCCCCTGCCATCGCAGCAACCGAGGAGACGTTGAGGATATAGCCCGATCTCTGTTCGCGGAACGCGGGGAGTAAGGATTGTGTCAGTGAGATGGCGCCAAATAGGTTTGTCTGGAATTCGCGCTTGATATCAACATCGCTGTTAAATATTCAGTCTTGAAGCAGCCTGACTGAGGCTCAATACACACTCGAGTTCCTCCATATACCCCATCAAAGCGTAACCGGCATTGTTGACCAGGACATCGATTCGTCCATAGATTTTCAGTGCTTCTACCCCAGCTTGTTTGATTTCCGAGTCCGATGCATTCAGATCCAGAACCAGTGGTTTTGCGGCTTTGATACTATCTGGGATAGACGACAGTTTTCTCACAGCAGCGATGACCTATGTTAACCACGCTTAGAGAAACGCTCACTGAAATTGCAATCCTTGAACGAACCTGATCGCCTTGTGCAAGAACATGTTGAGCCAAGGAAAGTCCGAGGCCAGAGTTAGCTCCGGTGATAAGCCAAATACGAGGCGAGGACGTCATTATGGGTAGTGAACTTGAAGTGCAGTGCCAGTGGTCAGATAATAATGTGCGTTATATGCAGCCCTGCAGCACCAGCGGCACCGATGATCATGACTCCCTCAGCCCTTTGGATGACGAATCAAAGAAGCATCTCTGTCAGCAAGTCGGAAATACGGAAAGAGAAACCTACAAGGAGAAAACCTATTTTTAGAACTCCATAAAAGGAACGAGGCGGTTGTTTGGAATAAACGGCGTCAGCAAACACAACTATTTTGGCTAACGCCAGAAACACAGATCTTGTTATCTTGAAGTTGGAAGAAGTAAACTCTTCCAGCATCATCGTTTTCCGAGAGATCGGGATATATAACAATATATTATGGTACAACTTGCTTTACTTTTCGTACGAAAGCGGCTCTGGCTGTCACAAAGGTCACCGCGCGCTCTGCTCGTCAAAAATACGGACGCCGGACTCACCCACTTGCTCTGAAACCACCGACGAAGCTGCCGATCTCCCTGTGTTACATTCAACGCGTCGTCGAAGAGATCATCGTTGACACACAGCAGCGCAGTATCAGCATGCAGCCAGCTGAGGTACCACTTTGCCTGATCACCCGTTTGCACGCCGAAAAACTCGGACGGTGTGTCCGCAATAACGTACGCGTAGCGGTGGATGAGCCGCACGGCAAACCCGCGCGGGTTCTCCGGTAAGGGCGGTGGAGTCGAGGGCATGACTAAGGGGAGGACAGCTGGGATCGGAACAGGAGCCGAGGAGGTGTGGGGAGGTAGAAATATTGAGAGGCCGTTAGGAGCGATGTTTGCGAGTGCCGTGATAACTGTAAGAGAGTAAGAATAGGTAGAATTTGAAAGAGGTATTCAAAAAACTAACCTGCATCGCCGCAGTGCGTCTTCTCGACCGCAAGTCTCCGGAAAACTGTCCATGCGGCTTCCTTGTTGCCGCCGATGCATTCGTTCCTGGATAAGCCACTTTCTTGGGGTTGGCCTGCGTAGTTGGATGTATATCCGCTGGGTGCAAGAGTAGTCAGCACCGGCACGAAAATATCGGAGAATGAAACTACGAACTCCATGGACACTTCAAAGACAAGTCAGAAACGTTGTTGAGCTATAAATGGTGCAGAAACATACCGAAAAGATAAGTGGTATTTGCTCGCTCCTTTGGATTGTCCGACTGCGGCCGCTCGAGCCCCGCAGCCCGCATATTCAGCACGACGTCGTCGTCGCTCGTACGTCTGGTCCGGTTCTGGCGCAATTCATCATATTGGCCGTCCGCCCCAAGCTCGAGCCACATCGCGTCCTTGAGCTCTTCATCGAGAACCCCGTCCGCAACGCCGCCCCACTTGGCTACCACCCACGACCACAGCAGCGCCTCCCGATGCCGCTCTATCACGAAATGGGTAGCCGTGAAGATCGTATTGACCTCGAACTCGCCGCCGACTTCGTGCGACCCGCGGAACTGCGACATGGGCGTCAGCGCAAAGTAGTCCCCGAACGCAAGGGCTGCTTCGTGCATCAGAGGTAGTGAGAGCGAGCGGGCGTTGTGCCCGATGTATGCACGGCCGCGCGTCCCGAAGCGTTGATCTGGAAGACAATAAGCGTGGGAACTGGCGGAGTACGAAGGCTGCGCATGCGCACTCAGGATATGGGAACTCCAGTGCAAAGAACGCCATTCGCCACCACCATCGGCCTCTTCATAACCCGCGGCCTGGATCATGAAATCCGTGACCTGTTCACGTTAAAATCCGGGCGATTTTATAAAAGTGGCGACAATTTACCAGTCTAAATACCGGGCCATATAACGGGGAGTGGAAGGCCGAAGGAGGGAATGGCAGCACGAAGAATTGGTCGTCGTTGAGGTAGATTCTATCCGATTGCATGAGTACCATCCACTCGCGTGTGGCTTGAAACGGTACGCACATGTTTTCCGATACTATTTCCGGGTCTAGGTGTGCCAACTGCGATTCTACGGCCATACTAAAAATCCGGTGAGTTTGCATCGCGTGTAACGAGTCAGATACGGACCTATTGAAGGTAGGGAGCACCTTGTTTCGCCATTTGTCGACTTCCTCGACCGCCGGGGTATGCCCAGGTAAACTGGTGAGCCGAAAGACTTGACTGTCTATTCCGCCAACAATGAGAGGGCGCGCGATAGCAAAAATTGGACGAACCATGATACAAATACACTGGCGGCTCCCCATTTTCGCCTCCAGCCCACGCGCTTTCAGTGTCTAACCACTGGGGGACCAGCCCTAGTCGTTGAGCGTCATCGAACGCGTCGGGGTCGGGTACGTCAGCCGTGATAATGTGCCAGACGCTGTGCTTCCACGATTTGGTATTTTTAAATGCCGCCCGGAGTGAATAGCGTAGCTCGTCGTGCTGACGAAAGCGGGCATTTCGCGTCGAATATTCTAACGAAGCAAGCGCGTCGTGTCGCAGCTCCGAATGATACACATCACTACAGTCAAGGCGGAGGTCAGCTATAGCCTAGCATGGGATCGAAACACGTACGATCCGTTTATCCAAATGTAAACCAAGTCTATAGGCGATTCTTCTAAAGGTACGCGGATGCAAGACCCCCGCCAGCGACCGGATGAAACCCACTGATCCAGACAAACGTCAGGAATCGAAAGGTGGGCCTTGATGGGTCGTATCGTCGCGTCTGCTATGGCGTCCGCCGCTGGTGGCCGATTAAACGGATTGTATACTGGTTTTGTCCATGAGTCTAGCTTGAATGTTATGCGGCTCGACGTGAATGAGAACCGTATCAAAGCAAATAAGAGCGATCCCAGAGAAAGGCCGAAGGTCAAGAAGAGAAGAAGGGTAATGCGTGACACTGGCAGCGAGGAAAGTAGGCTGCGCCATAGAGGCCTTCGACCCTTATCTGTGTAAGTATAATAGGAGCGTCGAAAGCGCAGACCGAGAATGGTCATGGCCCTGTAGGTGGTGAGTAGAGTCGCAAGGACTGTTAATGGAATAATCTCATACCGTTACAGGAACACTGCTCCGTCGGATGTCGTGCACGGCAAAAACGGCACACGACCACCACATCCGTGGAGTAGATGCTGATCTGATGAAATTTTGCTTGGCCATCGCGAGCCATCGCGGTAATTGTCATATTTTGGCGATCGTTACTACGCACAAGAGTTTGAAGACGCCGTATCTCGCACTGGGCGAAATGATTTTGAATTTTGAATTCTGGTCAAGAGTGGATATGTATGCCTGACAAGATGGTGAAATCAGACAGGCTATGACATCATGTCATACTAAGAATACCGATTACTTTAAAATAAACTCTATTTCAAGAGCTGCGGAAGAAAAGAAATCCTAGTCCAGGAGGTGGCAGTCATGGTATGGAGATGTGACCTGTGGAGTGAGGCTGCGCAGACTTACTCGGTGCCAAGCTCAAGGCCAGAAATGTTGAATGATCCGTCGACCAAGCGATACTTTTTGCCACCGGCAGTCCTCCGGCCCGTTCTATATCTGGCCCAAAGGGGCTGGCTGTAGGCATTGTGATCGGGTAGGTCAACTTTTGGTGTTGTCCGTCTGCACTTAGGATCAGACCTACAGACATGAGAAGTCTCATTTCGGGATCCAGTCGAGCGAAAACCGAGGGTTGAGATGATATTTTTCTTGGCACGGCCGTGCACCCCCTTTGAAGGCAGAATTTGGGCAGGATATTGGATGTTTTGCGGGTGAAACGTACGCATAAGGATCGGAATTCGGGCCCAACCACCTCATCCCGTCAGTCGTTTGGATCGGAGTTGACTGTTTTTTCGTGCAAAATGTCCGCATTCTGATCGGACTTGGAAGACCATTTTTTGGGTCAATCCGTCCGCATCAGGATCGGACATACAACCGTATATGCCGACTCGGAGGGCCTGTCTGCACCCGAGTCTTCAGTTGCAGTTGAAAAACACTAAAAGGCTTCTATACCTAGTAAGTAAAGCTTCATGATAGGCATGCATATGACATTGTGGCATGCGATCCTTTCGCTCGCATTCCCACCAACGTCCGTGCATTGGAACCGTGAAAGGGCCCGGGAAGGTGAGAAAAATTGGAACGTAATTCCTTTAGCGCGGGAGATCGGACAGAATCGAACATTCAGAGCGGGAAGGGATCTGTCTGAACGCGCGCCACCGCGGCGACGGTTGCTAATTCGAAAATAATAGGCTCTCCCGTCGGCTTCCACGTCTCCGCTCGCGGTACAGGTCAGGCGCTGTGGAGGTCAAAGGCAGATGAACCTAGATTCGTCTTCAAATTGGCGCAACCGTTGAACCATGCCGAGTTCGAGACTGAGTGGCCTCCGCGCGTGAGCAGTTCGCAACGTTGAAGTGGTTCGTGCGATGGCCTCTTTGCGAGCATTTTGAAGGGCCTAGGCCTGTATCCTGACATCAGACTTCGACCGACATATGACCTGGCCGACAAGGGTTCTGCTGATCCATGAGAGACAATTACCTTCATCCGTACCTTCATCCCTCCTCTTGGTTCTGCGTTCTTCCTTCAAGCGTATTGAACTCGGCACATGTGTCGCGTCCTTCCTCTCTGCCTCGCCAAGTCCGAGGCGGTGCCAAGCCCATTCCTGACCGGCAATACGCGACTCGTACGGCGATGCTGTGGGAGAGTCCCTGCGCGTACATAGTGGTCATTGTCAACTAGTACGAGTCGAACGCGCTAAGTCCGCACGCACGTGCCATACCTGACCAAAACGCATCGCAACCCAAAAAGGAAATTTACACTATGAGTATAAGCGGCGTCTTGGAAACGTTGTAAAAAAAAAGAACCACAGCCTGAGCGCGCATCTATGTATCGTGCGGCATCGAGCTGAACATTCCATTTCTTTGCTACTGTATGTTTTGCAAGTTATTCCGAGCCCTGCAAGTTATTCCAGAACTTGAAGTCGCAAAGGCCAAAGCTGACTCAAGATGGATTCTAACTTCCGCGCCCGCGCTCTGCGACTCGTTCAACACTCCCGTCGCGTGAAGCGTCCTCCGCGACCCCATCACGCGCACGAACGTGTACCAAGGAGGCGCTGAACGTCCAGCTCCTCGAGAACGCGCTGGGCGGGGGAGATGCTGTACATATTCGGCCCGCAGAGGAGCTCGGGTGAGGCGTGGACGACGCAACGGAGAAGGGCGGGGTTAACGTTCGTTTATTTATTTCGTTTCCCCGCTTTCGTCTCTTTTAAAAAAAAACATTGATAATTATATTATGGTAGGGCGCAAGGAGACTCCGACCGCGCGCTCTCCACGTTCCGGGACAGCTTGCGCGCGCTGGCGATGGCGATGGGCAAGGGGGACGGGGACACCGCGCGCACCGCAGCTGCAGTAAATTCTTGACGCTCTGCGACGTCGATTTGGTACCGCTGGACGACCAGGAGGGTACGTCATTGTCATTTGCTTTTGCTTTTGCTCGCCGTATCCCACAGCGGGGCATGTGCATGTGATCTTACTACGCATTCGGTATGGTAGACAGGAAAACCTTCCTGAAGCTCGTCCCCCCCCCCCGTCCGCGCGCGGGCGGAGAAACGCGGAGAAACGCGTGCACGCACAGGGGGAGGCGAGGGCAGCGGGCAGCAAAATTGGACTTGAAGTGGCGCGTGGACCCGCGAGATATGTTCAGCCAGCTGCATGTTCCGGAGGGAATGTATGTACAGTTTTCAACCGGTCAATGGGACACCACCACTCACTGGGACAGTCGGACAATTTGCCCCGTTGAGCTCGTAGTTCTGACAGGATTGCCTCGCAATAAATTATGCTTAATCTTGTGGGTATCCTTCGATGTTCCATCTAATTTGCATGACTGCATATCAATGTATCAGGCCTCGGCAAAATCATCTTGACGGAACACAAAACAAGACAACACTTAAATGATCCGTTTCAGGTACAGTAAAGACATAGGACCCGTTGTATAGTGCATGTAAGCATGCCTAGCCAATATGAGTGTATTCCGACCCATATTGCGTGAAGAGGAAACAGTTTTTACTTTGCCGAGAATTTTGTCCCAAATAGGAAGTCACCATAAACGAAGATTCGTCGCCTTCAGTGCTCGGACACGCGAAAACACAACAACAGAAATGCATTGATTTCTTGTATGACCACGCCGATTGGATTCTGGACCGTTATTGCGAAGAACAGACACTCATTTTGACTGATGGCTGTGACCATCATCACGCTTTCGTGACTGTCCCACTGAGTGGTGGCAGAAGTTTGCTCTGGTTAGCCTGGCAGCTGAATCTCAAAAATTAAAACCCCTTGCATAGAGATGTACAATGCATGAATGAAGGTTTTGGTTGACTAGGAATTCCAAAAGAACTTCAAAAAGCTCTCAAATCAGCGATTCAATTAAAGTGTCCCATTGACCGGTTGAAAACTGTACCGGTCGTGGAACGACGATGGCGTTCCATTGAGAAAGGAGCTGAGTAAGAATCAGGGGTTGAAGAAGAAAGATTGGGCATAGCATGATGTGTGGCTGAAGGAAAAGGACGCAAAGCCACAGGAGTGAAACAGATTGTTTGGTGTAGTTAATTGAGTGGAATTCTATCTAAATCTGGGTTCCTTGTTCTTTGAGCGTGGATCATCATTATCACCAGTCGCAGACTTGGACAAGCAGCTGTGCAATTCTCTCAAGGCCCGCCTTGATCCGAGAATTGCAATTGAGTCTCCACAGAGCGGAGATTTAACGGAGCGTACCTTGTCTTCGTCGTCGAATGCTGCCACAGCGAGACAGTCCAAATCGAGCACGGCGAGAACACGGCCAGTGGAGGGCAAGATCAGCGGACACACGATCTCGCTTCGGGTCTCGCCATCGCAGGCTATGTGCCCTGGATAGCTTTCGACATCAGAGACGACGATGGTGCGTTTCTGGAGGAAGGTGTCGGCGCATACGCCCCGGGCTTTTCCGGGAGCGGTGTTGATGTACTGGCATGCCGGTTTGCCGTTGAAGGGGCCTAGGAGAAGTCTGTTGGTTATGGGCGGAGTCGTCTTGGTTCCATTCTCCTCCCCACGAGGAAGGTGGTGGGGTTGTGGGAAGAGTTGGGAATCCAGGTAGAAGCCTGGATGGAATAGAATAACGATGAGCATCTGGGATGATCAGCAACAGATTCCCGAAAATCCGCATCACCAGGGAAGATTCTGGGATCTCAATTGAAGAGATATCAACTTACCACACCAATTCACTGCGCGCTGGCCGTTTCCGAAGTGTGGAGGAAAAGCAAGCAGCGAATTGTATATCAAAGATGAGGCGTTGGACAGATTTGTTACCTATTATATTCAAGAGACAACAGGTTACCTGGAATCAAGAGATGATATAGGTTGCTAGGAATCGATAGGGCGCACCCAGTTTCTCTGGTCCGAGTCAAGCAGCATATCAAGCTGAGAATAAGTGTGCGCCCAGAACTCGGCTTTTGTGGTGATGCTTTCCAAGCCAGTGAATGATTGCATAAACACAGTTTTATCCTACGCACGTTTCTGGGACAAGAGCAGAGTCGGCGTGCGGCATAGTGGAGAGAGAGCAAAAATTGTGTTTCTGACAAAGCCGTCGTTGCGTGCTTGCCGGGCATCTCCGATAATATTTCCACGGTTCTTTTACTGAAACTTTTACAGTCTTTCAAGCGAACCAGCATGTGTTCAGGCTTGGTCCAAGTTGGTCGTGCACAGTTTCTGCGGGGGTTTGTCATTCTTTCTCGGCTGTTCCAGTTTTACATGAAATGGTCTTACTCCTACAACGCTCAAACCAAAGCTTACGGCGAACGTTGCCCCGGGCCGCCTCTGACATCTACCTCGCTTGTTTCGATGGATTCAATACGTATGAGGAGAAGGACACCGTATTTAAATTCGCGTAAGTTTTTGTAGTCTCTCAATTTCTGGAATACAACCCCCATGGCCCCCACGACTCTCGTTCTGTTGTCTGCGCGCATGGCCGCCGCCATCACCGCCCAGGTTTTCACGCCCCCATCCACCGGCCCGCTGGTTCAGACGTCCAACTACACCTCCTTCTCGAATAATACTCTCAATGGCAAGATCACCAAGGGCAAGGCCTTCGATCGCATAATCCATATATGGTTGGAGAACACGGATTTCGAGGTAAACGCAACTCATCTTCACAATAGGATGCGGTAAGTGCTGAACCTGCAATACTAAGACTACGACCTCCACGCCGATCTTCGAGTCCCTTGCGGAACAAGGGATCTTGTTCACGAACTACAACGCCGTGACGCACCCCTCAGAGCCCAATTGTAGGTCCCACGGCCTCGATTAATTTATCGTACGCACGGCAAGCTAATGAAATCTGAGACGTCGCTGCGGCCGGAGGCGACTTTTTCGGCATGCACGATGACAATATGTACCACGTCCCGTCCAACATCTCTTGTGTTGTGGACATTCTGGAGGACAAACACGTATCGTGGGCGACATACCAGGAGAGCCTGCCCACGGATGGATTTTACGGATACCAGTGCGCCGCATTTCCTTTGATAATTCTTTCACTTGGATCATTCTCCTCAAGAATTCCATCTTTCATGCACTCACGATTTACTCTCCCAGGTACGCCGCCCCGAACTACGCCTCTCCCTCCTCGCCGCTGTACCCGTACTACCAGCGCAAACACAACCCGCTCGTCATCTTCGACGCCGTCTCGCAGGACCCCGCGCGCGCGGCGCGCATCCGCAGCTTCAACGACTTCGCGAACGACGTCGTCAACGGAACGCTCCCGCAGTGGGTCTTCGTCACGCCGAATATCGTGCGTCCGCAATACTAGTTATGTTGTTCGGTGCATTTATGCGCTTCGACCACGCCGAGCGCAGGTCAATGACGGGCACGACACGCTGATCGACTACGCGGCGTCCTTTCTGGAATATTGGCTCCTGCCCCTGCTCACGGACCCGCGTTTCAACGGTCCCGAGACGCTCATCTTGCTGACGTTCGACGAGAACGAGACACACACGGAGCAGAATCGCGTGTGGGCGCTGGCGTTTGGTGCGTGCCTATTCCTATCCTTTCTTCCTTCGAATTAATCCCCTAGGGCGGAACCTAAAATAATCAACCATATTACAGGTGGTGCGATCCCACTGAAGCTACGCGGAACCACTGACGATACGTTCTACTCGCACTACTCGAGCCTCAGCACTGTGCAAGAGAATTGGGAGTTGAAGAGCCTTGGGAGGCAGGATGCTAATGCGTGCGTCTCCCCTCTTTTTGCGGGTAAAGGAATCAAATAATTTCGCAGCACTGTGAGCAACGTCTTCTCCTTCGTCGCATCCAAGACGGGCTACACGAACATCTTCATCCCGGCCGCGGAAGCCCCACAATTCAATCTCACAGCCGTCGTTCCCGGCGCCCTCAGTGCGTTCTCTCTTCCTCCCTGCTTAATTAAACTGGATGGAGCCCAACCTGTGCATTCATTTATTCCCACAGCCTCCGATGCCTTCGTCGCGTTTGCCGCGCCAAACCTCACCTCTCCGCGGGGAGTCCTCACGCGCCCAGGGCTTGACAAAACCCTCACCCCCGCGCGCCTCCCGCCGCCCGTGAACCTGCGCGCGCTGAATCGGACGACGCCGTGGCAGATGAGCCCCGAGACGACGAGCGGGGGCGACATTGTGGGGTGTGCGGATGCGGTTTGTGCGTAGGAGATGTCGTATCATTTCGACAATAGATTCAAGTTCTGAAGGTTGAATTGAACCTACTGTTTGATTTTGGTCCCAGGTCACTGGCTGCGCTGAATATTAATTCAGTGAGACTGTGAGAGGGAATTTTTGAATTTTATCCAAACCAGTCAAATATTCGCATTCGAGCAGGTAGCTGAGCAAAATCTGGCTTGTCGGCGGTTAAAGTTGAATCAAACCGCTGAATCTACCGTCGAAATTGGGTGACTTCCCGTAAGGTAAATTTACTCTGGGGGAATATTTCGGCCAGATGCCGAGGCACCTGTCAGGACCCCATCACTTGAGTCATCCAAAAGCGGAGGTCTTTTATTCTGGATCAGTTGAGTAGATTAAATTCCTGGAGGGGGGGTAGGCACCCCCCTCCAGGAATTTGGATGGCGGAATAAACCTTTTGGGACGATTTTGATTGATCGTCACTCCTTGTCACCAGTGTCACAAACCCTCTGCCATCTCCAAACGTTGGCCGTGGCCGCTACAGGCTCTTCAGCGCGTTGACCCCGATGTTGCTTCGCTATAATTTGACTCTTGAACACCTCAAAACACCTCCCATTCACTGGAATCAGCTGGGAGTCGGCTTTTTTCGACGTCATCCATTTCTGGCCGAACAAGATGAATGTCCATGCTCCTACATGTTCACGACGCAGCAACACTTCTTTTATATGGTGGGGCCCAGAGGATGTCATTTCAAAGCTCTCTTTAGGTGCGAGCAGCGCATTATAGCTCAATGAATATATTATTTTGCTTGCGGGAAACCCGCAGGCTTGAATATCGTTGGCATTGATCTCATCACTGGCACCCCTCAAACAAGCTCGAAAATTGCGCTGGAATATATTTACCTTACGGGAAGTCACCCATTGTACAGTATAAGTACGTACTTATAGTACTTATCAGAAAGCTGGCCAACGAATAAAGGTGTAGGGCAGCGGTATCAGGGTGGAGGGCCATATAAATATTTCCTGTGAATATTTCCACCCACGAAATGAAATAAAAATAGAGTTTCGCCTGGCACAGCCACTGCCGGGCCGCTGGGGCCGGGCCCTTACCCCCAAATTGACTCTGTTGCGGTTGCACTTGTGTTCGTGTCAATAGTCCTTTTACCGCAACCACCATGGCTCCCTATCTCGAGACTGTTAAAGCAAGTTAAATCCTCCTTTACTCTCCCCAAATTAATTGACAGCGTCTAGTCCTTTGCTGACGTTGAAATCACCGACGCTGGCGTCAACACTACCCAATTCTCGAGGCCGCAGATGGCCTTGTAGGACTCTTCGGTACACACTACCCCGTTTCTTGGGATATGGTCTAACCGCTCCCCAAGATATCCTCGGATCCGCAGCGTTCTCGGTCGTGCAGAACGATCTCAAAGGCAACATCGTCGTCCGTCTAGCTCTTCCGCTTTTCTTGCCAGCAGCACTCTGATCCATTGATTGATTCCTCACGTACACCAGAAAGTCCGCACGCGCTACGATGCCGCTCCCACCCTCTCTTCCACCCTCGAGAAACTCGTCGAGAACGAAAAGGGGGAGAAGAAACGGACTGCGACCGAGGGTCTCATGTGGCTCCTCCGCGGCCTCTCCTTCACCTGCAAGGCCCTCCAAAACGCCCAGGCGAACAAGACCGAGGAGCTCGCCGCTGCGTTCACAAAGTCCTACGAGGGCACCCTCAAGAAGTTCCACAACTTTGTCGTCAAGGGCATATTCTCGGCGCGTCTTCTCTCCCAATAAACCCACCATATGTTTTATTGACACGATTCGATTATTGCAGGTCGCGATGAAGGCGTGCCCGTACCGCGCCGATTTCTACGCCAAGCTCGCCGCGGACCCGGCGGGCGGCCCGGCTGCGTCGGACGAGAAGCTCAACGAGGAGCTCAACAAGTGGCTCGAGGCGCTCGCGGCCATCGTCGCGCGCATGGAGAGCTTCTACGAGACCGGCGGCTATGGCAAGGGGTTCTAGGTCTCCGAGGGGTACTAGCCCTAGTCCAAGGCCAAGGCAAGACAAGGCGGAAATGATATGCGGATGGGCCAGAATACGGGCGCTTCAAGGCCGGATGTATGTATGGTATCGTATGCATTTAAATTGTATATGGTACTGAGTAAATGTACGCGCCAACGCGCGCCGATTCGGATTCGTGCGAGTGATCCATTCCGGCGGGACGCTAGGCTAGACCATAGGGGCCATGGTGGGCACTCGGATTCGGATGGGGAAGCGGCTAGGATTCCTCAACGTTAATGTCGGCACCCCAACGTTAATGTTGAATGCTCTTGCGCTTCGCATCGAGATGTGCATGTGTGCAATCCATCGTTCCTCGAATGTCGGCGCGAGTTAATTGTGAAGCGCGAGGCCGAGTCGGGTGTGGGCGCGGGCGCTCTGTTCAGACGTTATATATATACATAAGTACTCAGGCTCGGGCTCGGGCAGCCTCGGGCTCGGGCTCGCCATAATTAAATCAGACCGGGGTATTCGAACGCCGTTTGCGTTCGGCGTTTGCGTTCGAGTATGGGGTTACTTCAGGTTAAGGAATAGCATATGCATCACCGTCGCGGCAACTTTCTAAAATTATTTTTACTGGACTGAGGGCTTACTATTAGGCTGGGCATTCCCAAGCATTCGCATCATGATGCCGCAGCGCGCGTATTCCTTCGGGGATGGGACGGTGTCCGGAGAAATACATCTATATCATTTAATGATTACATCTTTGCCCGACGCGCGGGTTCCTTCCCCATCCCCATCCTTCCTTCCTTCCTTCTTTAATTATCTATTTGCTGAAATCCTTCTTTATCTGTTTGCTGAGATCCTTCTTTATATGTATGGTGTCTGTGAGAATGTTATGTTATGTCATGGAGACTAAATTACCCCGGTCCCGTCACCGTCACGGTCAAGTATGTATGTACTCGTGCTGTAGATAGAAAGATAGAATCCTCCGGCTTCGGCCTTCCCGGACTCCAGGAATAGTGATAGCTCGAGGACAATTCCAATTTGCAAACGAATTGGAATGGAATGTTCAACTCGAAGATGTGATACACCTGGACCTGGGCCGTGACGCGCGGCGCCGTGATCTGCGTTGGGTGCTCCCAAGACGGAAAAAAAACGCCGCTCACGTAGAGCTTAAAGTGCGAATTTCCTTTTTGGGTTGCGATGCGTTTTGGTAGGATGGCGATGACAGATGACAATGACTGCAGGGACTCCCACAGGATCGCAGTACGCGTCGCGTATTGCCCGTCGGGAATGAACTTGACACAAAAACACCAACCTGAACAAGAACGAAAAATAAAACAATAATTGGAATTAGAAATTGACGACCCACGCTCAAAGAACCCAGATTACATAGAATTCCACTCCATTAATTTACAATAAGCAATCTCTTTCACTCCTGTGCCTTTGCGTCCTTCTGCCACACCAGCCACTCATCATGCAACTTCTGCTGCACCGCCCAATCCTTCGCGACCTTCTTCCCCTGATTCTTACTCAGCTCCTTGCCCTCAGCATCCGTCAATGGAACGCCATCGTCGTTCCACGAGCCGTACGTTCCCTCCGGAACGTGCGGCGGCCTGAACATATCTCGCGGCGCCACGCGCCCCTTCTCCAATTTTGCTGCCCGCTTCGCACGTTCAGCTTCCGCCGCGGCCGTCTTTTTTAGCGCCTTCGCCTCCGCCTGTGCACGTTTCTCCTCCCGCGCGCGGATGAGCTCCGCGGGGGGACGAGCTTCACGAGCGCTTTCCCATCTACCGAAAACCCGAAATCCGTAGTAAGATCACATGCCCACATATCGCAAAAGCAAATGAAATGACGTACCCTCTTGGTCGTCCAGCGCCACACCGAGCGGTACGAGGTCGACGTCGCGGAGCCGATCGCAGAGCGCTAAGATATCCTGCAGCGCGGTGTCCCCCTTGCCCATCGCCAACCGGCGCACGCTGTCCCGGAACGTGGAGAGCGAGCGGATGTAGGGCATCAGCACCTCTTCGCGCTATAATTAGTTGCCAATCTTTAAAAAAACGAGACAAAAGCAGGGAAACAAAAAAACGCACGTTAACTCCGCCAGACGATGCGTCATCCACGCCCCATCCGAGCTCCTCTGCGGGGCCCGCGCCGAGGCCAAACATGCGCAGCATCTGCCCAGCCCAGCGGGCCGTATTCTCGAGCAGCTGCACGTTCAGCGCCTTGCCCCGCGCCGTGATGTACACGTTCGTGCGCGTAATCAGGTCGCGGAGGACGCTCAGCGCGGCGGGGGTATTAAACGAGTCGCAGAGCGCGGCGCGGAAGGCGTGTTGGGACTCGTACAGTCTGCATAGGAACAAGAACAAAATTTAGAATTAGAATTTAGTTAGGGGCGAACAAGGTTCAGAGATGTGTGCGTGTGTCACTCACGCTGCACGCAGCTCCCGCTCTGGCGCTTCGTAATGATGGTATCCGTCCGACTTGGTGCCGTCCGCGTTGGCTTGGCTCAGGAGAGCGCTGACATTCGTGAAAAAGTTCTGAAAGCCGACGTTAGCGTGGATACAGAAGAAGTAATAAAAATAAAAAATCGTGGTCACATTTATCGTCATCTCAAGGCTGCGCACTTCTCCCGTCATCAAGGAGTCGGTAAAGTCCACTTTGGTACTCCATAATTGAGTCAAGAACGCGAGACGCAGTTGGCGGGCGGAGTATTTTTGGAGGATTTCCTGTTTCGGCGCGGTCAGTACCCACGAGGCGGGAGAACAACAAAGAGGAGATAAATACGTCTATCGTAATGAAATTCTTTAATGATTTGCTCATCTTGAGGCCCTCGATGTGGAGATGTCCGGTATGGATAAAGTAGTTGACCCATGCACCGCAACCGTGGTACGCCTGGCGAAATCAGACCGGCGTGGGGATGAGGGATGCAAGAAAATTATTATTATGGATGGGAAAGCGTACCTCAGACTGGGCCATCTCATTGTCGTGATGAGGAAATGCAAGATCGATCCCGCCGGAATGGATGTCCATGTTGTCCCCCAGGATAGCACTGGCCATCACAGAGCACTCGATATGCCACCCGGGGCGACCAGCGCCCCATGGAGATGGCCACGATGGTTCGCCGGGTCTTGAAGCTTTCCATAAAGCAAAATCTGCCGGTCGACGGCCAGTCTTCTGTGACAACGCGCCTACCGGAACAGCAAACACAAATGTTAGTTTGCCTGCATCGCCATCGTCGGTGCGAACTGACCTTCGGCGTCTTCGAGTAGCTCTCTGTTACCTTTGCTCCACGGTTCCAACTTGGCATAATCGTGCCCGTCGCTGTTGTCAAACGCCTCGGTGTCAAAGTAGATGCTTCCCTCGGACTCGTAGGCAAAGCCGTTCTTGACGATTCCCTCCACAAAGGAGATGATCTCCGGAACATACTCTGTCACTCGCGTCACCGTGTCGGGCTGGCGCACCCGCAGCCGAGCCATGTCCTTGAAGAATTTGTCTTCCCAGTAGGCCGCGAGCGATCGCGAGATGTTAGGATCTGTCACCGTGGATTTGTACTGCCCGAAAGCATGAATAAACGAACGACCTTGTCGAGAAACCACGACGCAACACACCTGGTCATCCAACGCCTGCGAAAGAATATCCTTGGAGTCGGCGATGAGCTTGTGCGCGGCTTCCTGCGAGTGGTTTCCCGTGCTCAACTGAGCGCGGGCGGCTTCAAGCGCTGCGAGCGTTTGAGCCTGCGAAGTGCGTACGTCAGCCATGCCAGAGTAAGAGTTTACTTTAATCGCAAAACGGTGATATGGTTGGACATACCGCGGAGGAGAAATGCATGTCAAACTTTTCGTCTCTTCTTAAGCACTCCTGCTTCCAATCCTTGTTCTGGATTAGCTCGGCAAGGCGAGGCCACGATTTGTCCTCGTCGCCCTCCCTCGGTGCGTCGCTCGCGGGTAAACCCTTCCCGAGCTGCTCCCGCACATGGAGCCGCCATGCAGCATGCACCTGGGTGATTAACTCGGGGGACACTCCTTTCGTCTCTTCTCGAAACTTGTCAAGGAGGTGATTTTGGCGCGCGCGCTTGATGATCTGGGTAGGATGGTAAGGAGAAAAATAATGCCATTGAGAAAGACAGTGCCGCAAACCTTGTCGTCGATGTCGGTCACATTCATCACGAAATGTACATCGTAGCCAAAGTAGTCCGTCATGATGCGCCGAAGGATATCCTGAGTGACATAGTTTCTGTACGCCACGCATGAACGCCGGTAGACTTTATTGAGATTTCTTTACTGGGACTACCTGGCGTGTCCCATATGCGAGGCATCGTATACCGTCGGCCCACAATTGTACCATTTGACGCGCCGCCCATCGCTCGGAACGAATTCAGTCTACTTGTAATTTTTGATAAGACGATTTGCATCGCGATCCGGCGAACCAAAAGCGAGCACTGACTTTTGATTTTGTCAGAGAATTGTATACTTTAAGAACAGGATCTTCGCGCTCTCTTGGAGGGGGGGCCCATGGGGGTTGCTGTACAGACATAATAGCAGACCGGTGGAATTTCCTAGATACAGATAGACGTCGCAGAAAAGTTATGTCGCTGGCAATCCGAGTCAAGAGCATTCGCTGACTTGTGTGACGTTTCCCTAAAACAGATGTGGCTGTGAAAACATCACGTGCAACTTGTTTTGTCCGCAACCAACCCGCAACATAACATCCGGACTTGTCGAGGCGCTGTTCGATGGCGTATAATTGTCGCAGATCCAAATGCTGTGAGGTTTCGTATGTTATTTCAGTCTTGCGGTATTCTTGAATTTCACCGTATCTATCAGAACTTGGCTGCGATTGGTTGCCACCAACCAGTGTTCAAACTGGAAAGTTTTCTGTTTCCTGTCTCCCGGCCCATGGAATGCCAGCGATCCTTGTGATCCTCCGTCTTCTATGTGCTCCCTTAGGACATATTGTCCGGGCAACACATCGGAGTTTGCTCCCACTTTAAAACGCCGTGATTCGCATGATGGTGAGAAAAAAGTTTTTGAATAGCATGGATGCCGCACTAACCGTTCATCCACTCACCTTGCGCGTCTGTGCCGCGCGCCTGGCCAAATTGGTTACGCTGCGCGGAGGTCAGCTTCGCCCGTCTCCCGTTGGGCTGCTAGGAATTTTTACAATTATTCCCGCACACTAACCTTGACTAGTTTGCTCTGCACTCGTTTTCCTTACCGGTCGATGCGGGGTAACGAATCTACTTGATCGATTCTGTCGAATTGCATGGTTCATCTTTCATAAATCACTCGCAGATCACCAAGTTATGCTCAAGGTTTCCGCTAGCTTATGGTTTACGAAGGCTCGCTTGGGTTCGCATGAACGCTATTACAGTCACCTCCGGATGCACTACCTACCGACCTCCTATTCGAATCTGCATCTGGAAGTAACTATTCCAACTTGAAGTCTGCCATCCATCCAAGCTGTCTCAAGTAACGCCGATGGTAATTTCGAACTTGTATCCCCTTCTGGGACGTCGTTCCCGCCGACTGAGGTCAGAAGAACGCAAGAATATCATGCTCACGATCGCGCGGTTTTCGGTTCGGAAGTCCCAAGGCGCTGCAAAGTCTGTGCTAGCAGCGTCTGGAATAAGACTATCACGCGGAGAAAGCTGTAGTCTAGTATCCCGGTCTCGACGGGTTTCTGTCAACGAAGGTGTGAAGCTGCTGCACGGGGCCTCATGGATTCTGTAACTTGCTTGGTTCTTCGATCTTTGTCTTTGGAAGTAATCACTTTTTCAATAACTGGATTTGGTCCTAGTTTTGATATCGCAAGAGAACTAGACGATCCGGACATATGCCCCATTTGCGGATAGATCTTTCTGAAGCAGGTCGCCGCCGGCCCGTTGTGGGATTTACCAGACCCTAAAACTTTATCGGGACAACAGAACACTTCTACTGCAATCAGGTGTGACGGAAACAAGATTTACATCAAAATGCACTGGATAATTGATTTGGGTCTTTACGGCAAGGGTCCCACATGCCTTGCTCCGCGCTTGAGACGATATATACTCGCTAGCTAGGCTTGGAAGCCGTCACCTTCCTCTTATCATCTCTACTTATAAAGGAGCCCTTAATTTACCTGGTCCTCCTCGCTTGTCCTCCCCCCCTCCTCTGCTATGCCCATACAACGCCCAACTTGCACCGGAATACGCATTAGGACGCCCGCCGATGCACACAAAATATTCCATGCTGTAAATCTCGGAGTGCTACCAATGATAACCAGGCGATTGGATACCGAGGAACGAAGAGCCATCTCATCTGGATGCGTGTTCGTCTGGGAAGAACGAGGTGGCCCCAACACGGAGCCGATGGGGGTTAGTGGGCACGGTCATGCTCAGGCTCACAACTGACATTTTGCCTCGCTCATCAGCTCGGCATAGAACGTTGGACAGATTCTATTCGATGGGGTCCAAGTCGCGTCAGAGAGGTAAAGGCACCATCACCGTCCACGTCGGCTCCCACTAAACCGAAGTTACTTAATCCCGTATTTTGTAGGAATTTCTCTTCTACCACGAGAAAGACCCTGATCCAATTGATATTGATTTGAGCTATGATTCAGACGCTGCGTAGGTCCCATTTCCGCTATGCTTCTCGGGTGTGCGCTAAAGCTGTAGCCGTAGTTCCCCGCTAGGATACGGACCCGTGCATGTCCTCATGCGTGAAAACCTCATCAAGCAGACGTATTCGGTTTTCGTAGAGACCACCAATGGACGACGAAAATGGCACCTCAGTATGTTTTCAGTGGCGTCCTATGATCATCGGAACTGAGTTCGATCACACCATTGTAGTTGCCTACTTTACTCAGGACACAGTCGACTATCTGCGGACCGTCGACGACCTTCCATACCTTGCATGCATCAAGGTCCCTCCCGGTCTCTACAAAAGCGCGCGGTCTGCCAAGGGGAACGGGCGGACGAAGTGCACTGAGCAAACGTACCTGTATGGACCACCCACAGGCAACAGCCGCTCACATCCCTACGACCCCATGCCCATCTGTGGCCCTTTCATGTCTCCCCCGCGCGTCCATAAGGCCCTGGCGCCCCTTGAATATCTGGAGAATATCCCACCACCGCGTCGCCACCCAGAGGACGAGAAGGCGCTAATGTCCTTTGTTCCCCAGCTAGCTTAGTCGCTTCGCGCGGTTCAGTCGGGCAGCGCGCAGCGTTCTGCTTGCTCGCACAACTACGTACTCGACTTCATCGTCTTTGCTTTGCTTTGCTTTGCGTGTTCCTGCCCGATTGCTATTGCTTGATGCTGTTGCTTGATTGCTCTCGCCTCGCTTTCTTAGGATGGACTTGTAATGTAGGACCTTGTATACCAGATCTGCGGCAGTAACCCCACACATATGTATAAGTAGACAAACTGCGAAGGATGGACCAGGATAATTCAATTTTATTTTCTCGGAGCATATGATCACACAGCAGCAGACGCCACAATTGGAAGTCCACATCCTCCTGGAATGCCTCGGACATGTTCCTTCAAGTGCTCCCGAGTATCCTTATGAACCAGATCGAGCACTGTTCTTCAACCACAATAGGGAATAAGACGCTTTAGACGCTTGCACAAGGTGAATTATCTCACCCTCGTCTACGACGGGGACAATAAAATTAATGATTGCTGCGTGCTATTGTGATTTATACTCGCTTCCGGCGTTGGAATGAACACTAGCCTGAAGGGAGATTTGATGCGTCTAACCAAGCGCGTCACTGGCAGCAGCCCCAGTAGGCAGCGGAGCCAGGGTCCTCCTCCCGCGTCGGCAGTTGCTTAGGGGAGCTTGAGAGTTTAAAAACAAGGGGCCATCCGGACCGGTCTCTGCGAGGTAAACGTGGGCGAAGCACTGAGAGACACAAGGTTAGATGTACGCCACAGACAGCTGGCACACAAGGTTATAGAGATTCGTGATACGGGGGCACGGCTCTTTCCTGGCGAAGTAAATATATATTTTATTGTTCTACAGCTCCTGGTATGGTGTATATTCTCGGCGAAATCCGAGTCAGATAGTGTGAGAGGGGAAATGTATACCTTTATTGAGCAGAACGAGGAGAACACGAACCCACCCCGTAAAAATTTTAACTGCGGCTCGGGCGCCTTTGAATTGCCTTACGGCCTTGAGAAACGGAAGCCCATCGGAATTCGGGGGCTTCACCCGAAAGTTGCGACGTCACCGCTTAGACCAATTTCAAAGATTGGTCGAAAATGTCTTGTTCTTCCGTCGAGACGTTAGCAAACCGGAGAGAGGCAGAAGGAGTTGCATCAAAGGTGCGAAGATGGGCTTGATGCGATACGCGCGGAAAGCAGGAAATATGCAGAAAGATGGCTCAGATGAGCATGATAATGCGGCGCGAAAACGGGGAACGGAGGATTGGCCTGAAAAGGCAGCAAATCTCTGCGTGCATCAGAAAATTGGGTTGTTAAGGTTTAAAAGCGTGAGAGGCCACGCATCGCGATTTTCAGGGTCGTCGTGCTGTATCGGGTACTTATACAGGTACAGGTTAGTTAATAGGACCCAGCGCTTGCTGGGCCTACTTACATGTGAACACGACGACACTCACTCTGCATGATGTCCCTCGTCCCACCCCAGCACTGGCAGCCCCCGGCGCAGCAACCCACCTGTACCAACATCCGTATCAGGTCTGTGGACGACGCGCATAAGATCTTCTATGCCATCCACAAAGGCGTTCTGCGTATGGTGACACGAAGACTCGACTCAGATGAGCGAGCCGCCCTGCAAACTGGCTGTGTATACGCCTGGGAGGAACGGAGCCCAAATACCGAGATTACCGGCACTGGTATCGAGCGTTTCACTGAGGGGAGACGCTGGAGCGCCTCGCGCGTGCGGGATGTGTGTAGAATGCATTGCTCGGGGTCTGCGTGTCTCCCGCTGAATTCTTCCCCCAGGAATTTTTGTTCTACTACGAAAAATGGGCTCCTGACCCTAATCATGGGTGAGTATTCTGTGTGGCCATCAAGACAGGTTCTTATGTCCCATACGTACCAGTGGTCCCCAGCCTGTTGGCTGGGAACAGCTTGTTAAACAGACCTATTCGGTGTGGGTGGAGACGGAAAGGGGCAAGAGAAAATGGCACCTCAGTACATCCATTTTTTTTTTTTTTCATTCTGGTGCCTGCGCTGACTTGGCCACAGCCGCATATTTCACGCAAACAACTGTTGACCGGTTGGGTACAGTGGATAATATACGAGATGTCCATGAACTCGAGGTACCACCTGGAATGTTCACCAGTACGCGCATGGGCAAACGAAGGACCGCCGACTCCGAGGCAGCCTCGAGCTCTCAGTCCACAGTCTCACGCGTCTACGCGGCCTTCCCTTCCCCTTTGCCCCCCCTTGCCCCTCGTCCGGCAAAGCCAGGGCCGTCGACCTCTACCGCTGCCCGAGCCTCTTCTCCCCCGTCAGTTCGGATGTACGAGCCCTATTCTCGGCCCGAGTCGCGGACGCGACCGTCGCAATCCCCGACCACATACTATGGCTCCAGAGAGCCCCAATCTTACTCCCATCCTACACCGTCCTCCCTTCAACCACCCACGCTGCATTACTCGTATCCTTCACCACCAAATAATAATTTTACGGCGTCGCCACCGAACGACCCCCCATACAACTATACGCGCCAGAGTGGCGGCGATTATTCGCGCTCGGATTCGCGTTCCGACATCCCGGAGCACCCTCCAGCACCCACATTGGCACAGCCTTACAGCAGCGTCCGCGTGCGCCTCCATCCATCTGCAAATCCACGGCTACAGCAGCCCCAGCCCCAGCCCCAGCAAGCCTCAGGCGGATGGATCACCTCCCCAATGGTTCCCTACCAGCCCCGCCAAGGCTCCCCGCGTTCCGACTACACGTCGTCCTCGTCTTCCTCCTCGTCGTATGCCTCTTCGCCGTCGGCCCCGCTGTACCCGCTCTACTCCCCGGGCCCGGCGCTATACGATTCAGGGTCGGACGGACCAGACTCGCGGACCCTCCCACGGCTGCAGATGCCCGTCGATCCGGCACCCGCCATCCTCATCTCGTCTGTAGCGGATTCCGAGTTGCGCCGCGGAGACGTCGGGCCGTGTCGTCGTGACCTGGCACCGCTCAATTCTTTGACGCGGTTGCACCCGTATCGGCGGGACCCAACGGATGACAGGGCGCTGAGACTCTTGGATCCGCGTCCGTCCCCTTGATCTGAATTAATTTCATAAATGCCGTTTCTTGGTTCCTGGACTGTATTGTCCACGT
Source organism: Mycena leptocephala (assembly GCA_029378395.1). NCBI lineage: Eukaryota > Fungi > Basidiomycota > Agaricomycetes > Agaricales > Mycenaceae > Mycena > Mycena leptocephala. The sequence goes on along the minus strand of JARJLF010001406.1, from coordinate 17,108 downwards.
CGCTTACTGCTATCGCCCTAACTAACTTAACCAGCGTCGGTGTATTGTATCAATAGCCTGCCTTGTTTTTTAACTCGTTACGATTCTGTGTTGTATGGACTATTGGTAGTCTTGAAACAATTAATATAATGCGATATTTTCGGCGCGTCACTTTACTGAATGTGCTCGAGTCATGTGACCGTATCGAAGTTGTGTAAATTCAACGAAGCGGGTTTGAAGAAAGACATCAATTCCAGGCGAAAGCTAGACTCGATCCAGTCTAATCCCTCAAGAGATCGAAGACAGTCGTTCAATCAGTGAGCTATTTCACCGGTGTGTTGATCGACTATCATCAACTTATACCGGTTCCCCCAATAGCGACTGGTTCGAGTCTAGATGAAAGCAGAGGCAAAAAATATCCGACCATACAAGGGATTTATTAAACACGAATGTACCGATGGACTTGACTTTGGAATAAGATGTGGCAGCGATGTTGAACTACGCCGAGATCCCCGATGCAAGTTGAACATAGCATTCAGCAAGCGTTGAATCACTCGAACTCAAAAAAAAACAAAAAAAAAACCTTGACCTCGGAATATAATGTTTCAGCCACTTTGGACTGCACCGAACCCAGTTGCCCGATATAATTTGGACGTTGTATTCAACAAGAGCATTATGCAACTTGAGAAGAACATGATCAAAACTTATTCTCGGACAGCTCAACGCCAATTAAATGCTAGCAAATGAAATGAGACAGCTATATAGCAGGTATCTACGTTTGCGTTGTGATACCACTAACGGACCAATTGAGCCATGTTTTCGACTGCGGATTGAGTAGCGGGCTGTCCGTCAGGTCGTTCTACCCGCTCGCCGTCAAGGATTTTAAGCATTGCGCTGACGTGGTGTATCTCGGAAAAGGGAGGTTGACCAGTATACAACTGGGGCAATCAGAAAAGAATCAATATATCGGGATCCAAACTCACCTCCAGGCACACACACCCGAATGCGTACACGTCGCTTGCTGATGTTCGAGCAAACGTCAGCCCAAAGTTACTAGGGGATATTAATTCAGGTGCCATCCAACGAACACTTCCACCACGATTTGTGGATGAGACGGTTTCCAGGTCGAGGAAATTGGAGAGTCCAAAATCGGTCAAGCAAGCAGTCCGCTCTTGGGTAATGAGAATATTCGCCTGACCGGTGTTCAATACGTGGATCAAGGGAAGACAGTCAAAAAAAAAATACCCCACGCAGGTCACCGTGGACGACATTCTGAGAGTGAAGATACATGAGGCCTTGCGCAACTTCCGAGAGCTTGATACGAAATTATCACAGTGAAGCTCTTTTGCGATTATACTAACCAGTTTGTTCACGGTTCGTCTCCCGTTGTCGCGGAGATATTTTAAACTTGTTCCAAACTCCATCCAAGGAGATACCATACATAAGGCAGGTGAGAATGATTCACGATCGATGCCGATGAGAGGCAATATATATGGATTCTTCAGATTCTGCCAAACTAGGGCCTCTCTGCCTAATCCCTGTTGCATCCGAATGATCACATATGTGCAGCCAAAGATAAGATGAAACCTCACCAATCGAAGCCTACGCACATGTTCCTCCGATACTGCATATGTGCGTAACCGCTTAACTGCCACCACTTTGCCTCTGTACACAGCTCGATAGACATTTGCAAAAGCGCCGCCAAAAATGGGACCTTCGACATCAATAACCCCTGCGGTGAAAATGGAAGACGGAAGCCTTTTAGAAGTGCTAGATAGCCCTAGTAATGTTTGCCTAGCTTTCGAGCGATGCTCCTCTGGGAAATTCGGGAGAATCTGAAAAACAATCAACAAATGTGCCACTTCATCATTGAAAAACTGGGGACTGACGGACTGCAGATCATCCAGGAAATCTTCCGCATCATCGTCTGCGAGGCTAAGAGCTGTTTGGAGTGCTTCTGGGGATTTAATTACACCAACGACCCGGGCCAAAACTCGTTCATAATCTTTTTGAAGTGCTTGTCGAAGCGTCTCGTTGTCCTCAAGGCCAATGCGGGATGCCACCTACCGAAATCACAATCAGGGCGCTGATGAGAATGCGGGAACTGTCTTACCTCTAATACATCATGATCCAGGGTCATATCAGCAGCAGTGGGACCGTGCACCGTCGCGTCTACTGGGCGCAATTCGTGTTGAGCCCCAGCCGTTATCAAGGCAATTGTGTCCTCGACCAAGACTCCAGCGGTGGGCCGCGCAGCAGGATTCTGTACCCAGTACTGACAGACATATTGCCACAAAACATCCGACATCATTGGTTCGCCAGCCGGTTGTTCAGGTCTCTTGCCAGCGATGACCGCGTGGATAACTGCACCATCTGATAAGCCAGCAAAAGGTGGGCAGCCCGTGTATAACTAGGCCAAGTTCAGCGCATCAATAAAATATCTCCTACAAATGCGCACCTCCAGGCAGATACAGCCAAAGGCATAGATATCCGTCGCAGTTGTCCGATCAAACCTCAGTCCAAAGTCACCAGGGTTGAGTAATTCGGGTGCCATCCAACGAGTGCTGCCTGCTCTGTTCAAGGACGATAAAGTATTGGCGGCATCTGACAATTGAGCAAGGCCGAAGTCAGCCAGGCAGGCGCTCCAGTCGTTTGTTACAAGAATATTCGCCCCGCGCAGATCGCCATGAACAATTTTCTGCACATGGAGATATTGCAGGCCTTGTGCGATTTCGCACAGCTGTGAAGTCGTGTCGGACGGATGTCATGACCATCGATATAGACAAAACTTACAAATTTATCCACGTTGCCTCGGCCATAGTCGTTCAGATATTCCAGAACAGTCCCGTGCTCCATCCAAGGTGACACCATGCACGGAAACGGCGAGAATGTCACCGCGTCTATGCCAATAAGCGGCAAAATGAACGGATGCTGAAGACGCTGCCAGACGAGAGCCTCTTGGCAAAACCTCTATAGGAAATTGTTGAATTAAAAAATCGAATTGGCAAGCAAAGACTGACTCGACGAATTTGGCGAAGGTCGTCGCCTCGCAAATTAGTTCTCATACACTTTAAGGCAACCGCCTTTCCGGCGTAGACGGCTCGAAAGATGTCGCCAAAACCGCCATGCGCTGTTGCATGTTCTTCGCGTCCGGTGACCGGGGCAGTGATGGACAAGCCGGAAGGAAGTTTATCATATTCCTCAGATAGTTTCATTATCATTTTCCGAGCCATGGCTTGATGTTTTTTGTCCGGAAGAAAACCTTTATCAAGCGTCTGGTAGCTTCAGTCAGACCGGGTACCGGCACAAGGAAAAACACCCCACGTTCTGAACAATATCGATGAAAATCTGACCAGAATCAGGTTCAAGCACGAACACCGATGCCCGTCTGGACTCGGAGTTCAAGATGTCCAGAATATATTTTGCAACACGCTCCTCGTCTTCTCGAAGAGCGACCCGAAACCCAGCCTCGGTGTCAATGCCAAGTTCAGCGGACAGCTGGATTATGCGTTAATCGATGTTTCCGAAATATTGTAGAACTCTACTAGAACCTGCTTCAAAATCTTCCGTGATTCAGGACTTTTCACGATGGCCGAGATGGAATCTTTCCCTGACATCGTGTCATAGTGGGTGCTCAGCTTGTAGATCAGTCTCCGGGTAATTCTGTAAAATTCCTAGTGTAAGAAATTATGAAAACGAAAGAATCCTCAGTACCTGAGGGGATCCAAAGATACCGTGTCCCGAATGAAGGAAAACAAGCTCTGACCGAAACTCGCACCACATCAAAGATCCATCGCTGATGTACTACTTACCTGGTAGATCAGTATTCTGATGGGGGACAAGACTTGCGATTCCATGTCTTTTTGGAAAAGACACTACGCCCTGGCGGTAAGAAACAACAGTTTTCAGGTGCGGCATGACTCTCCCACGCAGTCAGTGTCATGATGGAATAGAAAATAAAAAATAAAAAAGATATCTAGCGAACAAAGGCGGAGAGTGGGGCGGCGAGGATAAATGGTTGTGGTTAGGAATCCTAACCGTCGGATTTGTCCCGAAAGAGCTTCATCCGAAAAGGCTGCAGAGATGTTCAAACTCCGCTGTCGGTTGTAATACAAATACGATCAAATCGAAGGTTCTGTCTCCGATCTCCCTCCTTTCTCTTTCCTCCATGGACTCAAGTCTGGCATCGTTTATTCTGTTCTCGCAACACTTTGTTGGCTCGTATCTGCATCAATTCGTCGGCGGCTGGGCCTTCGATCCCATAATTCGACCCCAAATGCGGGAATGAAGTTACTGCCAGTTGGAATTCACTTCAAGCTGCCGAATTTTGGGGATTTTAACTATAAGATCCCATCTGCAACCTCAATCACCTAGAGGTGGATCCGCTCAACAAATTTTGGGCCCCCGTCAGCTGGTTTTCTTTCCTTGCTAATAGAACACCGTAAGCGAAGATTCCGACAGCTGAGCTCGCAACTCAAGACAGGCTCGCTGACAGTGATAGACTGGTTCGACATAGTTCAACCGAAAGATTCCTCTGAGCTGACTGACCTCGAGTTTCAGGTGCTATTTCTCCCGCTCCGCATGCATTTCGTACACGGTATGTCGTCGTAGAATTTATAAGCTTTGTTCGCAGGTTCTGCGGCCTTTTTTTTTTTGAACCAAATAGAATTCCGAACTTCAAAAGTTCACGAGGTCAGTTGGTGTTTATTCAACCGATCTGTAAATAAATTTTATGTAGAGGACCATCGACCTGGAAAATTCATGCCACCCTCGAGCTCGATTGTTCGCTGCCAATCAGCGATGAATATCAAACCTCATTTCAAGCTGCCTGGCTTACGAACCGCATACGCACATCCCACTTATTAGGACATCTCAATGGGATTCTTCTAACTGGTTTCACCTCACATTTCATTGCGCTCTGGCATCCCAACCAAGAGCAAGGTTCGGCTATGTCAGACTACCGCCGTACGTCGCGTATACTAGTAGTCTTGCATGGTTCTATATCAGTTGCCCCACGTTCCTTTTCCCATTAAATCCTTGCAACTTGATGCAGCTAACACGGAGAATTTTTATAGCCACCTATTCTCAACTGGATTTGTACCAAATTCGATCAACCCCGGTACGGTTATTTACTTAGCTGAATATGCTGATTACTATCTTTTTATGAAAACTGACCGGGTCTGGGATTTTTATATAATGCCGCCCTTACCGTGATCAAACCCAGGTACAACGTGTTGCCGGAACGCCCAATTTTTTGCATAATTCAATTCGCTCCTCTCCCCAAGGCTTCCGTGTCATTCGCCGCATCTGTCAACTTTCGTTAGCCGATTTTTCCGCTATAAAATGAACTTCAACATGGCCATCATACGAAAACAACAATGTTTTCCCTTCTTCTCTCATCTTTAGCCATAGTGGCTAGCTGTTCTGCTCGTCTGGCTCCTGCCTGCCCCTCCGCACAAGGAATCGGTCAATACTGGGAAGATTGTACTTATGTGCCCGACCTTTACCTAAACCGATCAGCTTACATTAGCTCCAGATGTGGTTACGAGCCCACTGCCTAATGTCACCCATCCCATTGCTCGTAGCTTCGCGGGGAACGTACCTGTGAATAGAGAAAACCATCCCAACAACACACTATTCTTTTGGGCTTTCGAGAAAGACCATGGCGGCCTAACCGGGCCTCCGGGTTCTTCCAACGAACCTTGGATTATTTGGCTCAACGGTGGCCCAGGTTCCTCCAGTATGCTGGGCATGATGACTGAGGTGGGTTACATATTTTCTCTAACCGTGAGTCAACTTTCGAGTTGTTTCTAGAATGGACCGCTCCTCGTAACGGGAAATTACTCTGTCGTTGAGAATCCCTGGAGTTGGAATAAGCTTGCTGATACGTTTTGGGTGGACCAGCCCGGTATTTGAACTAATCAATTATGTTGAAGATTAACTGATTGGGATGCCTCCCTTAGTCGGAACCGGGTACTCGACTTCGGATCCAGATGCTAACGGTACGTTTGATTCAAATTTCCGAGCAATTTCAAGACCGAATTCTACAGCGGCGAATGAGGATGAAGTGGGGAAGGATTTTGTGAGTCCAGCTTTGTATTTATCAACTCGGTCAAGGCTCATTCATCACCAAAGGTGGGTTTCCTTTCGAACCTGGTGAAGATATTTCCCACTCTGACGACTCGACCCTTGTATTTGGCTGGTGAGCGCTTTAAAATAAAATTCCTTTGTGCGCACTAAATACCGCATCGGAAGGGGAAAGCTACGCCGGAATCTACATTGTGAGCCAATTACAGTTTTCCTCACCATTCCCTTTATAGGACTAAATATTATTATAGCCATACATCACCAAGGCAATTTTTTCAACCCCCTGTCCGCCGGTGAACCTGAGAAAAATCGCGATTGGGGATGGAACCATTGGCGAATTCCCGACCTTTGAAGGGGTGCCTATTGTAGGTCACATTTTATTGGAGGAAAGCTCACATCTGATCCTTTTTCCAAGCTCAATATCATCGAAACCTACCCCCAGTTAATTGGCTATGATCCTGAAGTATTTGATTATTTTAAAACACAGTTCGTCCTGCTCCCTACATATCTTCTATCCAAACCATTGTTTTCAGGCATCACCTGTGTGGATATGATTTCGAATTGAAATACCCTCCAAATGGACCGCTTCCGACGCTCTTCAACCCGATTGACGGAGGTTCCCGAGTGCTAGTAGCAATTCCCGGCTGTCCTTTAAATCCGCATGGAGCAAACTTGTGTCGTTGGGACAAGATTTTCACTGTCGAAAAGGGGACAAGAGGATCGGCGAGAGGCATGGAAGAGAGATCTTTCCGGCCGGCCGAATGGAACCCTCGATCCAACCTATGATGTTTCCTATTTACCGAACTCGTTGACTATCTCTTAACTACTCGTTCCCCTGGAGTCAGTATCCCACTTATGAACCAAAGAATACTGCTGATTTTTTGTTAGCTTTGGGTGGATTCGATGTTCGTGCGCGGCGTGGGGTTTTACATTTTTTACTCACACGTCATCCGATAGGTATATGATGTTCCGGATGCGTTGAATCCCGAAGTTCTAGCGACCCATCAGTTTTCTCAATGGTACGAAGCGTGGCCTGGATTTGCGTTCAACATTTTACCATCTCTAGACAATCGTACGCGTGCGGCTTTACATGCGCCTGCATCTAAGAGATGGGCAGCATCCACTGCTCTAAATTTCAGTAAGTCGAGTCGAGTCGTGCTACACTTGAAATAATGATTTTTCCAGGTGGTGAGGGGCCTCAGAACTTCGTTGGTGATCCCAGTACGTCTTTCAATATTAGGCATGGATTTATTGAACAAATATTACTACAGGTGCTCGTAAAGCTTTCATTGGCACCCAAGAAATTATAGTCAAGCACTGATTCATTTTTCGTTCAGGCCGATGACATTCCTCAGCGAACTCGCTGCCAATGCTACTAAAAATAATGTCGCCTCGTGTTCTACTCTGGAAATGATGATGCTTTGGTTGCGCACCGCAGTACTGAAGGCTGGTTCTCACTGTTCCTTCTACTATTCCGATATCTGACACCGGATTACTCCAGTGGTGATTCAGGTGTGCACCAGATTTGCGCATTCTTGTGTTCAGACTGAACTGAACTGAACTGAACTGAACTGACAGAATCTGACATTCGGAGGAATGCAAGGCTTCATTCGTAAACCGGACACGCCTTTCACAGATGACCATGGCAGATTCGCCGGGATAGTACACCAGAGCGCAATGTCACCTACGCCTGTTCAATAATGCGGGCCATCTCGTACCCAAATCTGTTCCTGAAGCGGTCTGTATTGCCAATTTTGGCTCGGTGATTTTGTTGATCTTCTTTATTTTATTTTTGGCCAGGCCTTCGTGTTCCTTCGAGAGTTCATTCTAGGTTCAAACTTAACCGGATACGTTGACTCGGCGACAGGCCCCACTATCGGAGGCGATGACCCGAAATTAGTGGCCGATGTCCTTCCTGGAAACGATGCCATTTTTTACGGAGCTGGCACCACTGCATCGTCCACAGTGGCTCCCTCGGCAACGATAGCGGCATGGGAGAGTTTATTGCCACTGCCACTGCCATAATTTCCTAGGAAGGCTATTATACTACAACATACACGTAGTCGTAAATTTGGGGGCTTGCGAATGGTATCTAGAGCCGTACGGAAGTGAAATACTATGTATTTTCGACGGAAAACAGGAATTCCAAGATCTGAACACCCCAAATTTCTAGTCTCTTATAAACAGACGCTACAACAAAAAAACTGCTCGTACCTGTCCTTTGTTGTACCAAATTTCTGGAAATCTGATTGGATATATTATCCTGCTCCGCAGTGGATCCTTCTGGGCCCGTAGTGTAAGCGATGTCGTCCACAGAGAGTGACTCGGCGGCCACAGTCAATTGAATTATGCGCACCGCGTATTGCATAAAAAATTGTTTGGTAATTCGGGCGCCGGACTCCGTCGTCTGTCCTGTCCCAAAAACTATCCTTCGTCGAATTTTCTAAAGGAATGTTATGCCGTCTATGTGCCTAGTTATGAGCTGATTGAAGCTCTCGTTGATAAGTGATCGCCGTTCTTCGACCGGGTGACTGTCAATAAATGGGCTTCACTAATGTGCAGTGTGCTGTGTCCATGTTATGGTGACACGTGACCGTGTTGCCCTCTCCTGCTGTGATCTGAATTGTGACTCTGGCGACACCAGTGGGCTTCAGCCTCGCGCTTTATTAGTTGAACAACAAACATTTCAATTCAACAGATGAAGTTTTGCCGCACCGCAGCCTAAGCAAGCGTTGGCCTGCGCTGACTCGACTACTTTAAGCATTCCGGCGGCCGGTTTTATTCAAAGGTCGAAACGGAATGAAGGATATGTACGTGGAACCTTCTTTCTTAAAGGCAGAATACTCAAACCTCCCATATTTTGTCAAGGACTCGGATACAGAGACGCCGAAGAAACGTGCTCGTCTTATGGGCCCAGCAGACGGTTTCTCGATACCTAAGACAAAACCGACTTCCAAATCTACTGCTCCAAAATTTACTTCTGCTTTCGATACTACTCCTGCACCCATAAAACGGTCTTCAAAGACTAGGGTGTGAAAGCGAAACCTCCCAGTTCCTAGATTCTGACATTCGGATTGCGGAGCCCAAACCTGCCATGCGAGCGTTTAAAACGCCCCGTACCGTTATTTAGCTCTGGATCTAACTCTCATGTGACCAATCCGTTACCAGCGCCTCCTTCTTTGCCAAATTTTCCCCATCCTGTTTCGAAAAACGCTGCATTGCGCCAGCTCGCCCCACCGCCTCCGCTGCACCTGTTGCTTCCTCTTCCCAAATAATTGCTCCCTTCAAACCCCTAGTGCCACCCCCGCCGCCTGCTCCGACTGCACCTGCATCCCTCTTCCAAATTACCGACCCCCCTCAAACCCTAGTGCCACCTCCACACCCTGCGTCCGCCACTCCATCGTCTGATCAGACTTTGCGTACCATTTCCACGACCCTCATCGCTCGCGCCACCGATCTGTTCACCGATAATGGGGTGTCTGAGCTTGCGTCTATATTCCTTCACGACCAGCACCCCGACATCCAATTTCCGAGCACGGATGACGTCGACGAACGTAGAGGGATCATGATGAGTCCTGAGAAGACTGGAAAGGGAAAGGAAAAGTTTGTTCGGTGCGTCTACTCATCTATCGTCAGTACTCTAAAGCTGAGATTCCCCCATGTATAGAAACGGCTTAGCGGCGCGTGCAGCGGCCTTGTATGACCGCTCTCACGCATCCCTCGCGCTATGGGAGGCAGAGATGTCCTACTCTTTGGCTGCGTCGGCGTCCTCATCCCGGCGCGGTCTTAACCCCGACATGCGTCTTCGGATTCTTCACATTCTGCACATTCCGTCCCCTGTATCTCACCCGTCATCCAAATTGTCTATCCCCGGCGTGGCGCTATGCCATCTCCTCGCCGCCCCCGAAGCCTTGGGTACATTGCACGCAAGGTCGAAGGACGGTATTTGTGCCGTTCTCTTCTCGTTTTCCTCCCTTGCTCCGCCGGCTCATCCACATGCACCGGCGCAGCTCGACATCCGCAACCCGGAAGACTTTGCTCGAGGCAAGGAGGTGTACATTTGGAAGCCCTGGCGGCTTATTGCGATCGACACACCCACTCTCAATCTCTGCCTTGAGACTGATGCGATCATGGATTCAGGCAGAGAGATCGATTCCGAAGTTTTTGACCTCTTTGAGCTTGGAGCAACCAGGGCGCAATATCGGGATCACATCTCGGAGACGGCGCTGGTGTGTGAACGATTTATCATTCTCAAATGATTGATACCCGCCGTCTTTTCATGCTCCTGCTGATACTTTTCTGTATTATCTTCTGCTCGTGCTTCCTGTATCGGATATAACACTCTGTACTTCTTGCTAGTGAGTATCGCTCCATAGGTGGATCGAAAACAATACACCGGTTACTGATCGTTCTCCTGCTGTTCCTTGCACTTCTTTAGAAGGCGCACTTTCACTTGCTCGCCCGGAATGGTTACAACCAAACGTGTACCGAGCAATCATCCATGCATTGATAAGACATTTTCGTGGAATTGCTCCCGCGCTCTCTCACTGCCTCATACAGCAGTACAACAGCTATCCTCCGGATGAGACTTGCATCGCGAAGCTCCGAAAAGAAGACTCAGGTTCGCAAAGAAGTGTGGGCGCGGTGATGCATAGCTGTATCACCGGGGTTTTAACGTAGCTTATAGCGCCAAAGTTTTATATTAACCTAACGAACTCTCGCGTTCCTGGTGGAGCTTGCATGTCTACAATTGGCAAAATCGGTCCAGACACCTAGTGTCAAAATCCAGCCTTATGGACGCATAACGTGGAGGATTGGTAGCATCAATATCAATAGCGCTAGTGGCGGGCGCGGTACCAACCCATGCCGCTGGGAAGCTTGTGTGAGTTGGCGGTGTGCCCCGGGGATATTCTATGTATTTCGTGTGATTTCAGCGGACCCCTAGTACTTATGAGGTGGTGTGCGCGCTCAAATTTCCGCTGACGCGATGACGGTGTGTCCGATTGTAGGCATTATTCCGCACTTGCAGCGGGTGTTCGGTCGACTCTCACTGCGTCCCGCCGCTAGACTTTGTATGACTATTACTTTCCGTTCGATACTTTCTTCGGTCGGAAAACTCGATTAATTTCCAGGCCGTCCAGGCTGTAAGACTAAGGATTTCACTACAAGGTTGAAGGGACATTACTACTCTGTACATATTGTTATATTTCCGGAGCCGTTGGTTCACTGGGTGGCCCGAATATTAGGAGAATTTGCAGGGAAAATCCTAGTAGCGGCACGGCCACCGCCCGCTTGGTATTTAATTTCATACTCGAACCCGAAACCCTATAAAGAGGTCAATGAAGGGATAGTGTTAAGGTCGTAAACGTCGAGTTACCTTTTCAGCAACGGTTAGGACCGCCAGAACCAGGCCCAGGATCCACGGCGAGTTGACGTCAAGTCTGATTTCCACGTACTGATTCTACGAAAAGCTGGCATGAAGTGCAACAGAACGTTTAAAAAAATTGACTCACAACAGCCAAGTTGACCTGAAAGATTTCAGTAAATGTTGTAAATCTCTGACGGGCGTGAACATACAATAACCTGCATAGATCTGGCTGATTTTTGAGAGGCCAAAGAAGACGACTGATACGGAGGCGGTCCACCCGAGCCATATCCATTGGTAGGTTGGAGGTACGACATTGTGGATGAGCTGAGGAGAGGTGGGGTAAATTAAACCACCGAGACCCCACTGTTCAGATATTTATGTTGGAAGACGGGTCACGGGAAAGCCTGACCCTGACGACACGACTCTGCGGCCGAATGCTTAAAACATGAGCTTCATGGATCGCAAGCGCCTTACCAAAATGAGAGAAAAATCGAGCCACCCTGGCGCCGTCGCACAAGCCCAACGCCGGCAGGTGGGAAGAAAAATTGAAGTTGAACAGCGGTTTCACCGAGATGCAGGATCGTCACAAGAATCCAGTCGCTCGGAGATGAACAGAGCCTAATAAGTCGTATTACTTTGATGCTTTACCTCCAGCCTAATTCGTAAGTGTGGTAGGCGACGTCCGGTTCTGTGCTGTGAGGCTGTTACTTAAATCTCTGATTGAGATGCACTGGCCAAAGTTTGTTTTATCAGCCCAAAAAAGGTGACCGATGCTGCGCCTTGAGCTTGAGGATTTGAGTGGACAGATTGCCGTGCGCAGCCGCGACGTCAACAGAATGATACTACTCACAAAAACGACGCCGCTGGATATAACAAGAGATCGAGATTGATGTGGCTCCGCCGCAAGGGGGTCCACTTCTGCGGTATTTCGAAATGGGGTCGCATTTGATGCAGTTTTACCCACTGAACACGAATATGGTGGTCCCAAAGCGCTGGGTGAAGTCGTCGTGGAGCTTGAGGCCAAAAGATTATTCCCATATCAGGCCTGATAACAGCTGATATGATGGGACAGCCACTCCGAAACAGGGAATTTGTCACGTGTCCTTGTTCGATGCGTGACTTCTCGATTTTTCCTCCTTCCACAATGCACTTTTTCGTGATCTAAACACTGGGATACATGCTAGATAGCATTCTGATGCCCCCCATCTGAAAAAAATCGCTGAAATTGGTTAAAATGGCGTCTATATAAGGCAATTTCCCACGGGGGAGGGGGGAGGGGTCTACCGACCCTCTGAAAAAAAACTTTTGTAGGTGATATCTTTTTCTCTTATCATTGGACCCCCTTGCTCCGCCGAATCCTTTTATGGCGTACGTGTCACGATCCTCACCGCCGCGGAGCTGAAAAATTTGGCCAAATTTGGCATGGATCTCCCAAGTGTCAAGTCAGCCAACTCGAGACATACCGCACAAAGGACTCAACGGCCTGCAGAAGTGGTTTAATGTCCGCTGGCGACTCTGGCATATAATACACAGCATGACAACAGCACGACATCGCAGAAGCGTCGAATTCGAACCTTTATTCCGCCTTTCCCCCCCATTCTAAAGAAGAGCACGAGGAGCATCAATAGATGGCCACTTCAAGTTTGTTGTACGTCGTTATGCGACGGGCGTCGGAACAGCTTACTCCCGCGATTCCGTCTGGCGTCTACAATCGAGTCGTGTTGAACGTCCATAATGGGTCGGGCATGTGTTATCAGTGAAATATTACTCAATGAAGTCGTTCGAACAGAGCAAAAAACAGCAGTGTAAATGAAGGCAAATGTTTCAGGCATGCAGATCTCCAGAGACTTGAGTTATGTAACGCCACGTTCTTGCGCCATGGGCTCAAAAGCCTATCTTTAAACATGAGCGCCAGAATGTATAGAATCCGACAGACCGACACCGTGGGCAGCGGAAGGAGCACAAAAGACTCACACAACAATGGTGCCGCGGTAGGTGTTCTCATGCGCGTGTTGAGAATCTCGATCCAACCCAATTCATTCGTTATCTCTAAGCCGTGGTCAGAGGCCATTTCATTTCCCACAAAATCCAACAAGCAAGGCAAGACAACATGTGGCCATAGTAAAGACGACGGCGCATATCCCGAGACCAGGAACAAAGATGGTGCTTGTTGGAATGATAACCGCCTTTACTGCTAGGATTGGTGCTGCTGATCGAAACAGTTAGTAAATCTCAGCCGCTGCTAATGCACCAGTTCTTTCACCTGAAAAGACGCTCGACAGACTGACCGACGACAATGCGATGCAGGGCACCAAAACGGCAACAGATAAGCTAAGCACATCTTCGACCGTTAACGGAGCTATCTCAGCAAGAGTCTCGCCTGTTCTTCTCTGATAAATGAGGGGCTTGAGTCCAGAAACTGTCTCGCACCTAGTGGGACAGGATAAAGAGACATGTCGACCTGACTGATGAAGGTGGGCATGGAAGCACCTCCCTCAATGGTATGGTCGATAAGGAAAGCGAAAAGCAGCCCGAGTATGTAACACCATTTTCAAGGTGATTAAGTATCAAGTTAAGTACTGCTCGCAATCAGAGCAACCTATAATTGGGCCGCTCTGGTGGATTCGGCGTCAGGCGATAAGCAAACTCGTCAAAAGTGGCCTTTGGATTCAGGTTAATAAAGAACACCTTGAGCGCAATATACGGAGATGATCTAGCCATAGGATTCCGGGAGGATGTGGTTGCAGTGTGGTTGAGAAGAAGGGTTCAAGATCAATGTTTGCCGTTGATATCTCCAATTAGGGGATTTCCCTTCTTGGCCTCGTATTCCAGTCATTTCGAAGTCGACATTCAGTGTGAGTTATTGTCTCTACAGAGCTGCACAGAACTACGGCCTTTCGTTGACAAGACTAAATATCCGGAAGCTATATAACACGTTGAATCTAAGCACCCTCCGCCCAGACGATGTACGCCGGAATATGATAGTCCACCAATTCTGAGCCCATATTCACGAGGACCAGTGAGCACTAGCTAACGCACAGAGAACATAGTTGTATTTGGGTGCGAACTCGCCGCGCCGTAATTTGGTCGAGTGCGAGAGCGCACGACCTCCTCGGATGCGGAGCGGGGGCGGAGCGGATTGTCATGGCATTTGATGCTTATAGGTGGAGTCCAAAGACATCCAGATGGGTACCCGATTCCCACTGACAGCGACAAGCACCTCCGAATTCTGGCTGTCGGCGACAGGGCGATTTATGGGCAATCAAATATAAGCCGTCTCGTTTCCCGTTAGTTGCATTACTGCCGAGTGACATACGTCCAGTATCGCCTGGCCGCGACAGATATTGGCCACATCATCTATGATTATACCCAAGCTGCATCCGATTAGCAGGGACCATAGGATAGAATAGCTGCAATCATGCGAATCAGCCACAAGCAAGCATCTAGGGATCCAAAGATGCACACCTCTAAATGACTCTAAATTGTCCGTTTTCCTTTCTTGAAATCGTCGCCGACCCGACACCTGCGGACCGTCACCCTGCACCTCGAGGACGCCCGATTTCAAAGGAAGATGGAGCAACGACAGATGCAGTGAGTTGTGGCCACGCGGAGCTGCCTCGGTACACAAACCGACGACAGCGGCGGTCCCTATGCCATCAAGGATCCAATCCGCAGTCTCTCCCTCGCCCTCCCCGTCCCTAATCCCTAGCAGATCAAAGTCCCCGTTCAAATGCTCGCTCGTCCCCATCGTTCGGCGCAGCGTCCCGAATGGGAGCTGCATGGCCGGCGATGGCTCGAGCTGGACCGTACGCGGTGGGCCCACGCGGCGATACTGTGCACCGCCGCCACCGTATACCGAAGACGCCGACGCAGTCCGGGCGTGCGAGCGGGTGAGGGTCCCAGACAAGCCCGGATCCCGAGACTTTGCTTTCGGCGTAGTCTCGTTAGAAGGGAAGATCGAGTCAAGGGACGCGCCGCGGCGGACGTCGTCGAGCTCGTGGCCCTCGGGTTGGTCCGAATAACTGGAGCTGGTGCCGGTACTGTCATACGACAGGCGCGCGATGATCGTATCTCGCGTGGAGGGCTGGATTGGCAGGGCGGTGAGGATGGACGTGAGGGAGGGCGAGCCTGCGGTGCCAGGAGGAGCGGCGGGGGTCGTAGCATAACGCGCATGCCGTGAGTGTGGATGCTTGATCCTAGCTGGGAGGTGGGCCGGCAGGGTCGGTGGATCGGGCTCTTGTGTCTTTGCAGGAGGAGGAAAGAACGAGAGTTGAGATGCAGGGATACGCCGGATGGTGGACATAGGTCCTATGGTGGCAGGATGAGTTGGTGAGCGTGCGGCCTCTTCTGGATCTTCCGTCGAAACAAGAAGCGGCGTTGGTAGTTCTTTGACCCGAGACGTTTTATCCAGAGGAATGTAGAGAACTTTACGCAGATGGATAGAATCCGACGACCAGAGTTGGTTAGCCTTCCTCAATTCTGCCATGCTAATCCCACACGCGAATTCTCAGTGAAACACCAGCCGAGACGCCATGGTGATTTCGTACCTAATTCCATACTTCAGTGATACACCAGCCAAGGAGTCTTTCGAAGTTATCTAGATCGCGGTCAGGTCAGATGCCGTCAGGAACACCTCAGTACTCTCACCTCATGAACCAAAACCACCTTCTCGTCGGCAGCAGGCTCCGCTACTATCATATCGGCACCTGGAACGGGGGGAGCATCGACCAAAGGCGGAATATTGAGGATACGTGTCAACTGAGGCCTAGTAATCCCGCGCCAGTGCGAAACCCAGAGGATAAGTCCGCACTTCGCAGAGGTGGTGGCCACCACTCGCCACAACGCCAGCAGGACCATGGGTCTTGATGCTCATATGCCGGGGAGTGTTTGTGAATACACTGAGGCCACTGCTCGAACTAGCTGAGCTTGTCGTTGTAGTATCAGACCCAGAACCTTTCCGCCGTATAGCTGGACGGTGACTGCTATCCGAAACATGTACATCGATAGCTGTGGTCCTCTGGCGCTCCTCCGCGAATGGATTGAAGTATATCGACTCTGGGGTTACCGGTTTGTGGCCATTAGTGCGCGACATGGAATTGCAATGCAAGCTACAGCCTCTAAGGCGACTGAGCTTGAGATGTGAATTAGCACCCAGTGGGTTGGAGGCGGTGGAGGGTATAACAAAGTTGGGGCTCGGTTCGTTTGCTGTTGCGTATGTAATACGATCACCTTACATAAGTTACTGAACGCCATTCGCCGAAAATGGCAAAAAAGTCAGTCACTCAAGACAAACGAATGAATCGGGTCAGATCAAACTAAATTAGTGTGGCCCGATCCATTGAGCAATGGCTCAAAGAAAACCCAAATATATTTGAGAACTCGACGGACCGCAGCTTCAAGTTGGTATTGTTCCATCCGGTCAGCTAAGGAGGGCCTGAACATTTCAAATGCATTGACCTGTACAATTCATATCTGACTAGATAATACAGGTCTGTGGAGAACATATCATCCACATATGGTTGGCCTTTAGGCTTTAGCGGCCAGAAATTCGGGAACAGTCAGCGGCCACTAACGGAGCGAGATAATCAACTGAATATTTAATGCAAAGCCCAAAATCTGGAATTCAATCATCCACTGAATATTGGGTGCGTTTGTAATGTTTGGTGTTCCCCGA
>JARJLF010001405.1:0-79657 GCA_029378395.1 Mycena leptocephala | reverse complement strand
GTTCCCATGTAATTCCAGTTTGTAGTTTGCACCTGAATGTTGATCGCCGATTCATGCCAATTGTTGAAGTCCAAGGTTGATTCAAGCTCCAAAGCACAGATTGAAGATTGAGGTTGTCAGAAGCTGAATTCACCGCTGCGGGCCTTCGTTCAATTTTGAGAACCAATTTAAAAAATCGCGCAATCTCCGAGAACAGCCGTAACCCGCGAGTTGGTTCCAAAATCAAGGCTTTTGTAACATAAATATTGCTGCGACCAAACAGGAATGTCGAGGATATAGAATAAATAGGGGTATGATATTCGACAACCAGTGCCGGAGTATATGATTAGTTACCATCATCTAACTTACCGCCCATATTAACACCCCAGCATACGTGTACATCGCGCCCTCGCTCGGGCCCGCCAAGTGCGAGGGGTGAATACGTCGTACGACGGCGGTGCATATGCCACTGGTCGCAGCCCTGCAGTAGTCGCGTTAGCTTCTGTAATATATAATTGAAAACATGAGCACCGTTGGCAGTGTACATCGTCGCCACCCACAGGGACGCTGATAGCGCGCCGTTTTCACGGGCGTGAAGCCAATGCAGTCCGGCGGGCTCAGGTCGACGGTGTACTGGAGAGATTACATGTCAGACTGCACGCGTGGAGCAACTGGGGGGTACGTCGTACGCACCGAAATGTTGAACGTCCTCATCGCAGACGAGGACACCAATCATCCGGGAGGCGCGCTCCCCCTCGAGAACTCGCGTGTACGCGTCAGTGCGGGGGTCCTCGGGCGTGGCCACCACGCAGCGAGCGCGACGGCCGTCAGCGCGGTGGTGCCCTCGACGCTCTGCATCCCCGGCAGTTCGGTATTCTGCCAGCGCACGCAGCGCCGGAGGTGCACCACGAGCGCGCCGGGGGAGGCGTGCATCTCGAGCGCCTCGGTGTCGCCGCTTGAGAGCGCGATCCAGCACGGGATGACAGAGCCGCGCGTGTAGCAGAGCTGAGTGAGCGAGGTGTGTCAGTACACTGACATTTTGGGTTAGGTGGGAGCCGCGTAGTACGTACGGGCCGCGCAAGGGAGAGCTAGTTTGCATGTAAGCTCAAGACGGGGAGAATGAAGAGGGCCGAAGCTCACGCTGTACTGCACAACTGCTGCCGCGTTTGAAGACATGACGTGCGCCATGGCCGTGCCGCCCGTTTCCCAGCCCTCTGGTCTCGGTGGTCCGCGCAAGGGCGATTGAGCGGTACGCACGCTGGCACAGCCGGACGGGGATCGGGCGTGTACATGGCACATAGCGAACCGGGTTTTGAAGCTGCATGGATGAGTTAGATCCGTAGCTATCTCTGGAGACTACGAAGAGGCTTACTGGCTGTCGGTCGGAACATCCCCGCGAGAGGGTGACGGAGATCTCGTATAGGACGGTGACGCGCGTGTGGCGCTCGAGGAAGTTTCGGCAGCGGAAGTCGAGGCTGCCCACTGTGGAGTATAGTGACCTCGCTGGGCAGAGCGATCGAAAAGGGCAGACGCACGGCCAATTCCAGGGGCGGCGGGCGCGTCCATAGAACCGTTGACAGCTTCAGGAATGTGTCCTATCGTCGACCATGTGCCTGTTATGACGGATCCGCCACCTGCTTTATACTCAGCGGTCGAGGCATGCGAGGGAGAAGTATAACAGACCTTGACCGTGACGGAGCGCATGGAGTCGTTTTTCTCGATCAGGTCTCGAAAGAGCCGTGGATGGTGTCGTCCTCATAGAAGAGGGGACGGAGTTCGCTGAACGTGCGCCGCTCTCGAGGTAAAGACCCCCACTGCTTCCGCGCTTGTCAAGCAGAGAAATCGATGCCGGACGCCACGTTCCCCGTCCAGGACATATGGGGCGGCTGAGATGGGGCATCGTGCACGCTGGAGGACATTCATGGATGAAGGAGCATGGCTGGAACCACAAGAACACCATAAATTACTTGAGTGAATGTCTGGATCTCCATGGAGGATTCAATGCCACAGCTCTGGGAAGGGTTTTGGAAATAGGCCGCCGGACAATTAGATTTGACATGCGCGCAGTTGGTGCAAAGGGGGTGTTTGTAGAACAAGAAAAAGAAACAATAACAGGCGCCTTGGTCCTTAAATAGCATAGACGTGGCATGCGGCAGTGATCCCGTCCGCTGTGAGCTTCGCCCAAGTCAAACGGACTTTTGTCAGATATTCATCAGGCCTCGCGGCGACTAGTAGTTATGCATCGGTTAGGCGTAAATTTGCAGCTTTGGCAGGAGCGAACAGACAACGGCGAGCAGCGCGAGTCAATCCAGCTCTTGGATGTTTAGGCATGGGCGTTAAGCCCAATTGTCAAGACCGTGAGGAGGGAGCTGCGAGTATGTGGAAGAAGTTTTTGTTAAGCCGTTGTCATGATGACCGGCAATGAC
This sequence comes from Mycena leptocephala, assembly GCA_029378395.1. Taxonomy (NCBI): domain Eukaryota; kingdom Fungi; phylum Basidiomycota; class Agaricomycetes; order Agaricales; family Mycenaceae; genus Mycena; species Mycena leptocephala. The sequence continues at coordinate 77,252 of JARJLF010001405.1, read as the reverse complement.
GTGCAATGACGTGTTGAAATCAACGACGCCGAGTGATGGCCGCCTGGATATCCATGTCACATCAGCCGGCTTCAGCGCATTATTAGTTCAACTTCAGTGATTTGCCCTATATCTCCACGCGGGATCCTGCGACCACAGGCTCCGTAAAATCTCAAAACCTCCTCGAAATATACTGACACTGGCACTCATCCGCAGTTTCTTTTCTTTAACGCCGCGGCTCGGAAACGACGGTTGTGCTTTTGGCCTCGATAATGTTCTCCATCGCAATGAGGCTCGTGGATTCGCCGTACATGTGATTATCTCCTACTCGCTCATAGTAAATAACAATCTTCATACTTCCCACCTACTAGGAACAAACAAGATATGTAATTGGCAGATACACAGCCTCTTTGTCTGATTGCAAATCCGACCGAATAGTGCTCAGTGGCAGTTGGACACTGACACGGTTATTCCCTGTAATCCCTTTCGTGCTCATAATTCTTCCTAGCATTAGTTCATTGCAACTAGTCACACGAACATGTGACGGAGTCTCACCTTTGTCTTTCCCCAATGTCTGTCGTAGCTTGTTTAATATTATGTTCATGTTCTCTGGCATGATATCGTCCAGGATATTTGGGGTCATGCAGCCTGTGCGCTCACTGTTTTACCTTGGTTCTCTGCGGTGAGTTGAAGTTCAAATTCTTCAAGGGAAAGCCCTACATTTCTCCCACCCATGTCCACATGGCGATATCCGTCATGTATTCAGAGTTGCAACGGCTCGGCCAGCTTCTACAATACCGGTTCGTATTTAAGCACGTTTGCAAAGCAGAGCATACACACCCGTCCGTTTTTAGCTACATTTAATTGCTGGCGGTGGACGAGGTACAAATTTTAATCAATCAGGCGCCCGTCAAGACTAAACTGACTTTAGCATTCAGATTTTTGCCAAGGACAGCACTTCGGAGAGAGGGGTGGAGATAGCATATAACGACGCCGGTGCATATATTTTGGATAGCAGAGGCCTTTGGCCATCCAGTGCACGATGCCCCAGTGGCAGCCCCACCAGCTCGCTGTGACTGAAGCACGCCTGAATACCATTACTGCCTATTTGACGCCTGCTGTAAAGCTTCTGGATGATATCAATGACGCCTTTGGGAGCTCCTTTCTCCAGCCCATCTCAAAGACCACTCTTTCGTTGATTCTCGAAGTGCAGGTGACGGATTTTTCTGTTTCCCAGCGACAATGACTCACCAAGCGTTCAGAAAGTGAAGCGGAACAGGGATGAATGTATCAGCCTCTTGGAAAAAATTCCTCAAGTCCTTTACTCAATCGTCAATCTCCATATAAAATCTGAGACTGCCGGGTCTCTTCCGCCATCGTTGGTGGATGACATCGGAAAATTCACAAAGTACATGATCTGGCTTCGTATTTTAGCGAAGCGGTTACTGAAAGATCTTCCGTAGAACTCTACACGCGATACACACATTCATGATAGCACAACAAGATGGGAGCAAAATCAAGCATTTCTTTCGCCAGAGTGAAATGAACACCCTGCTTAAGGATTGTCGCTCTGGATTAAACGAGGTATTGGAAGTCTTCCAGGTACACTGAGTCGGGCACAATACGACTACTGACGGGATTCAGAATGGCATTGCAACCGTGACCTTCAACAGCGTCGGTGAAATGAAGCAAAAGACAGAAAATATGCACAACGAACTTCTCGAATTGATTGCAACTCTCTCAGATGGTACTATATCAGACAGATGCTCATCAGTATGTACCCCGTATGTTCCACAACCTCTCCGTTATAATTCCCGGATCAGGTATACCAAGCATCCAATCACTCCCAAAATAGGTGAGAATTTTAGCCTCCTATTAGGGACCTGTGTTTATGCTTTTTGGCTGAAGCTCGATTTCATTCTCGATGTTGCCCTTGAAGCCCAAGATATTTCATGGCCGAGAGTCCGAACTCAAGAGCATAATTGAAGCTCTCAACCAGGATTCGCCAAGAGTGGCCATTCTTGGGGGAGGTGGAATGGGTAAAACATCCCTCGCAAGAGCTGCTCTGCACCACCCTATATTTCCTCGCGATTTGAACACAGATTCTTTGTCAGTTCCGAGTCCGCGACCAATAGTGTTGAGTTGGCAGCACTGATCGGTTTGCACATGAGATTAAATCCGAGGAAAGACCTCACAACGGCTGTTGTCCAATGTTTTTCGAAGAAGCCACCCTGCTTCCTGGTTATAGACAATCTGGAAACTCCATGGGAACCAATACACACCCGTGGGGGAGTTGAAGAGTTTCTTTCTCTCCTGACTGATATCCCAGATCTTGCATTAATGGTATGTTTCGAACCATCTTTCGATTTTGCAGCTACAGTACTCACATCACATCTAAAAGATCACAATGCGAGGCAGCGAAAGACCAGCCAAAGTTGCATGGACCCATCCATTTTTGCCGCCTTTGCAGCCCTTGTCGGATGATGCTGCCCGACAGACTTTCATTGATATCACTGATGGTTCTGCTGATGACGAAGACATGAAACAGATTCTTCTATTCACAGATAATTGTGAGAATGTGGAATCCAAAGAGTTGGGGGGGAAGCAAGAAATTTTCTATGTATTTCACTGGAAGTATGCAGGGATTTTATACCCTAAGAACAATGGAACAAATAAACTACGTAGGACAATGAAGTCCAAGAGATAAATAGTTTCAGTCCAGCTGAAACTATGCAACGCCATATCAACGGGCTGTGCGTCTCTACGCACAACGTGTCTTCATACGTGTCTGCGTACGTGTCGGCTTGTATTCCTCCAACACTCCCCCTCAAGCCGAGCTCTTCACCAAGCCGCATCGAATTCTACACTGGTAGCACCAGCAGTTTCTTTCTTCTCTGTGCAGTTAGCCTGGTAGTGGCCTTTCTTGCTGCAATTAAAGCAAGTAATCTCGGAAACGGGTCGCATGGGTCGAGTGCGATGATCAGAAGCACGGAAAGCAGCTTCGCGGGTGCTGGTAGGTGTTTTACGTGATTCCTCGTTCAAGAGGCGGCCAATCACATAGTCAAGGGTAAAAGTGTTGGGCTCAGTAGAGTCGAGCGAAACAACAAGGGTGTCGTATGTGTCGGGGAGCCCCATGGTAAGCACCAGGATTATGTCTTCATCGTCGACAGTAATGCCAGCCTTTCCTAGCCGGAACGCAACATTGCGCACATCACCAATCCAAGATGCCATCTTCTGCTGGGTGTCCATCTTCATCGACATGAATTCACGACGCAATGCCATCTTCGTTGCAAAGCCTCGGGAACGATGAACCTTTTCCAGCTCCTCCCACACTTCATACGCGGTTGCAGCGGTCATATGTGCCAGTTGACCAACTTCCACAGCAAGGACCATTTCCGCACGGGCCTCAGCACTCTGCCTATCCCAGTCACGGACGGCCTTCGAATTCGGTCCAGTCGTCGGTCGCGGGGTGATCCCAACAGCAACGTCGTGAATGTTCTTCCGAACAAACACAGCTTCCATCAAGATGCGCCAAATTTCGTAGTTTTCATTCGTCAATTTCGTCATGCCTTTTGCCTCCGTCATTGTGGAAGTCGTAGGGTGTCATTTGGTTCGGGGTTCGGTTCGGGTTCGAGTTCGGGTTCGAGCTGCTCGGCGCAGAATTCGGGGTTCGGGACACGTGCTTTCGGATACGGCACGATCGGTTCGGTTCAGTTCGGGACACGCGCTTGCGAGTACGGCGCGATCGGTGCTACTCGACGTAGACTTTCAGTGCCACTGGACGTGGGCTTTCGGTTCGGTTTGTAATGAGAGCGAGGTCAAGTACACAGGAGGTAAGCGCAGTCGGACTCGGGGCCAATAACCTGTGAGAATGTGGAATCCAAAGAGTTGGGGGGGAAGCAAGAAATTTTCTATGTATTTCACTGGAAGTATGCAGGGATTTTATACCCTAAGAACAATGGAACAAATAAACTACGTAGGACAATGAAGTCCAAGAGATAAATAGTTTCAGTCCAGCTGAAACTATGCAACACCATATCAACGGGCTGTGCGTCTCTACGCACAATGTGTCTTCATACGTGTCTGCGTACGTGTCGGCTTGTATTCCTCCAACAATAATATGCCTCTAGCCGTAGAGTTCATTTCTCATCTGGTGTACTACGAAGGCTACTCAAATGTCTTGGCTCGATGGGATACAGAGAAAACTTCTCTCCTCTCTACTGGGAATGATAGAAAGTCCAATTTGGACGCATCTATCCAACTCTCTCTTTCAAGCCCTCGAATTACATCTGGTGCCAAAGAGTTGTTGAGCCTGCTCTCAATCCTTCCAGATGGCCTTTCGGATGTTGAACTTCAAAGCAACCTTCCTATCCAGGCCATTCGGTCTTGCAAGGCCACATTGATTTCAACTTCCTTAGCATATATTGATAACAAGAAGCGACTTCGATCACTTATGCTTATCAGAGAGCATTTCCAGAGGTTCTGTCCCCCTTCCCAGTTCCTCTTGGACCGACTTAGGAAGCATTTCCATTCAATCTTGGATCTGTACAAGAAATATAATGGAGCAAAACTCAGCAGCGTTGTTGGTCAAATAACATCTAACCTGCACCAAGTCCTGTACCAAGGGTTGCAGGTGGATAATCCCGATGTTGCAAACAGCATACATTCTGTCATCAATTTGAACTCCTTCCATCGGGTTCCTGGGCGGGGTGGCACCACATTAATGCAACAGATTCCTGCTGTTCTGTCCCAGCTTGGAGACCACAAGCTGGATGTACAGTTCATTGCAGAGTTTCTTGTGTCAGAGACACAGAATGTGATGCTGAGTCCAGAACTCTTAATCTTACAAGGCATCTCTCATTGTAATCACTTCAATGATCCATTGCTCAAATGTGAGTGTAATATTAATTTTACTTTGGTTCTCGGAGTGACTGTTGTGACGTCAGCCAAATTTTACCTGGCCGCAGGAATCCACTTTGGCAGCAATCCAAATATGAGCCATCAATTTCTTGAAAGGGCGCTCAAACTGGCAAGATCTTGTGGACATACCGACACTCAGTCCAGTGCATTGACTTCCCTTGCTGCCATCAAGTCAGCCACAGGGGATTACATTACTGCCCAAAAGAATGTGCATGAGGGAAGGAGGCTGGCCAATTTGACCGGAAATCTGTATCAGGAGGCACATCTACTGCGGGTGTTAGCTCTGTCCACATGCCGACTTGGTGACCACCAAAACAGCATTGTACACCTCTGCAGAGCACGAGACATTTTGGACCTCTGCGGCCTTGCAGGAGGCTGGCTGGAAGCTGTTATCAAAGGAAATGAAGCCGATGTCCATCTGCTAAAATCAGAATATACTGAAGTCAGAATATATATATATATCATCTATACCCAAATTCTGCAAGACACTAGCCAAGATTCCATGAACCGTGCTTGGTCACTGGTAAATATTGCGCACATTGATGTGAGGCTTGGTATAGATGCCAGGGACATAGAACATAATTTGAATGAGGCAAAAACCATACTCTGCACCACAAAATACTCTTATGGAATTGCTTGGTGTGAGATGGTTTTGGCAGACCTCAAACTTAGACAGGGTAATACCGTCTCAGCCAGGCAGATATTGCGGGACTGTCTCAATTTGGCGTGGGGAAAGGACATTGAAGTTGTGCCCTTCTGTATAGAGAGACTTGCTGACGGGGACCGTTGGCATGCTGCAGAGCACACATCCACATGGCCTGCAGTTTATTTGGCATATGCCAAACAAACAAAGAATAAATTAGGACTTCACAAAGCACTTCTCTTCTTTGGAGATATATTCATTTCCCCGGGTGATAATGATACTGCACACAGCCTCTTCACTGTGGCTTTGGAGGGATTTAAATGTGTGGATGTTGATTGCAGTAGAACTTAATGCCTACTGCGTCTCGGAGATCTTGCTCACAGCATGGATGATGTCTCGCATGCTGTGGAACTTTGGACAACAGCTCGTCCGCTCTTTAAAAGATCGTCCCAGGCCAAATATATTGTACAAATTGATGTCAGACTTGCGGCGCTTCAGCAGAATCAGCAGGTGCTAGCACACCTTTCAGCACTACATCCCCCAAAAACAATTGTCGCAGAGTGCGCAGTTGGTGTTGAAAAGGACACCATCGGGGTGGGCGAGAAAAATTCGCCAGAGGGAATAACGATTTCTGCGATGTAAGGTTCTATACATGTTTATCTTTCCAGTATTTATCGCGGATCTTAGGCGGGGTGCTGCCATTGCCACCAATGAAAAAATGGGATAGATAGTGATTTGCCGCAGACAACCATTCAATTATACACCAGGTGTGTTAAGATTCCTTGTATAGCCATTATGATTCCTAAGATAAGTACACCCCTGAACCCCGAAGGCCCCCTGCGTACGTTTTGAGCAAGATGAGTGCCACGTGCACTTTCTCTCAGAAACAGAACTGAATCAAACATGGTTATGAGCTATAACAGATTACCGAACTTGAAGCCTGAAGGGTGGCAGGTAAGTAGGTAGGTAGGTAGGTATCATTACACTGCACGGTCCGAATCACGAAGGCTGGTTCCAGGGATTTGCCCGGTGTACAAGCAAGCGGTAAATATACCATCGCCCCTGGACTCCTTCCTGCCATATAAACCAAGCGGAAACAGCGTCTTTCTTCTGGACATCAACTCACTTGAATACTTGGTCTTGGATGTCCGAGATGCCCGACAGCAAATTAAACTCGGCATACTAGTTGATTACTACATGCGCGAAAATGATATGCCGATATGTACTAATGGATCCACTTGAGATACAATGAACAAGAAAGGAAGAGCCGTCGAAAGAAGAAAGAATATACGGACGGGCAACGCCTCCTGTGGGAATCGACCCACGTCGCCTCAGTGATTACCGCAGACTCTCACCCCATTCCATCTTCAATTGGAGGTTATGCGCACTCGTACAGTCGTTCATACTTCGATACCTCAGCCGTTCATACTAAATTACATTCATTTTTGCTTCACTGCATTCCTTTCTGCTTCTTCGCTGCTATTCTGCCGAATCCATATAAGGGAGCATGAATTTCTTGGAATAAAAATGTGTCTAACTTACCTAGTCTCGAAGTGAACCAACCCTAGACACTTTAGGGGCAGCAACCGGCACAGTCACCAGAGCAGAACTGTATCCGGTCGAAGTCAGTGTTCGCTCGAGGGCGATGGAAAGAAAATCAATTTACGTCAGGGCAACCGCAGCCAGGGGATCCTCGCAGCACTATATGACATTGAGCCTGTGGGAAACGAAAAAACGGGGAGACTGAAGAAAGACTTACGTCTTGGCGAGAAACAAGCTCACCTCTCTTATTAACGCTATTCCCAGGGGTTGCACCAACAACAACTAACAACGCTGCAAGAGAAAACAGGATAGTAGGGAGACGCATCGAAGGAGCTTGAGTTTCTAGGTGAAGATTTCGGTTGGGGTGTTTAATGCGACATGTACGAGAGCTTTTATCCTCTGTTCTTGGTCAGAAATTGCCAAAAATTGAGGCTCGAGAACCAAGGATGCTCCACCTAATTCATTCGTACATAGAACAGTGAAACGTAAAAATGCCTACTTGAGCGGAGCAATAGCATTAAAACACTACGTTAGAATACGCTTGATGATCTTACATGCTTCATCTAACTGCGCATTAACGTGCTCTTGCGGAGCAGAATGACACGGATGCTCCAGCCAATTCATTCGTGCACAGAACATTCAAACGTAAAATGCCTACTTGAGCGGAGGAACAGCTTTGAAACACTACGTTAGAATGCCTGATTTTTTTTTTACACACGTCTAACTGCGCATTAGCGTATCGTGCGGAGCAGGATGACAAGGATGCTCCACCCAATTTATTCGTGCATAGAACATTAAGACGTAAAATGCCTGCTTGCGCGGGATGAGCGGAGCATTGAAACACTACGATAAAATGCTTGATGATTTACACATACTTAACGTACATCTTGCGGAGCAGAATTCTAGCCGCTTTCAAGTGTAAAAGTGCAGATTCGTCTTTGGGATCTTACGTCTTTGAGCGTCTTTATCTTGCGAAGTAAGTCTGAGGTGTTTTTCAGAGGTCTTTAGTTTGGGCACAATGCCCTGAATCTAAATTCGGCTCCACCATCAATCTCGACGTCCGGACGCGGCTCGTTGGCCTTGCGAAGTGATGAGGCAATGTGACTCGCAGTTGTCATGCCGCAAGCAAACGGTAGATGTGGAACATATGACGGCACGTCGGCAACTGCACCCCGAGTTAACTTCACGGCTGGCGGGCTTGCTCCAACGAGTCCAATCTTCCGTCTCTTACCGAAATGAACACGTTTATCATCATCGCTTCCACTCTAGAATCCCTATCCCCATTACATTGCACTGTGTCTTCACTTGTTCGCACAATTATTTCCGCGTGCACCTGATCCTTCGAGCGTTCAGAATGCACTGATACACCACACCAAATATTTCCCCCACGCTTGCACCGTCTGCAGGGGCATCGGGATGAGGCCTTTCTCGAGCTTAGCGATCAGGCACGAACGCTGGACTGGTGTTCTGGTACCACCGATAGCCTCTCGCGGCACGTCGAGTTCGAACTCGAACGTGCGGATGAGCGTGTAGATATCACTGCATACCAAGGGCGGCGACCGGAACGTAGGAAAAATACCTCGTCGTCTCGTGTCCTATCAAAGATAGTAGATAAGTAGAGGGGAACCCAATTCAGCAAGGAGCGCACCTGCCGCAAGACGGTAGGGACTTCTGTAGAGATTATCAGCCAAGAAATATGGACGCAGAAAAGAATGTGCAAGGCCAACGACGACCTCGTCGCTGAGGCGGTTGCTGTCGGGGATCTTTTCCGACATATTGGACTGCCAAGCGGCGACAGTGGATCTCGGCGTCCAGCGTCCTTCTCGCCAATGCTAATGTGCCTCGGCATCATGCAGACGCTGCATCCCAATTCGTCCATACCCACAACTGGCTTCGGAGCAGGCTACAGGTAGTAAATGAGTAGGGAAAGCTCAATTGGCGGAGTCATATGCAGATACCAGCAGAGGCGCAGAACGGGAATCGCGCGCGCAGCACCACAGTTGGGTGAAGGCCACGGTGTTCGCTCTGAAAGAACACTTGTCTGATTCGAAGGCCCCCTCGCGCTCTGTCGGCCCTTTGCTAGGTTTAGCGCGCGAAATTCGTAGTTAAATCTTGCTCGATCCTCGTCAGGAATCTGAAAGGATTCCAGGTGACGGACAGCGGCACTGATGGAGGCCTAACGGAGTCGTTCTGCGCTTGACGTGCCCAGACCTCACTCAGCTGAAAGGCATGAGAGGACAGTAATGTGAGACGGAGAGGTGACTCACCTCCACCAATTTATCGACGATAGTTATGTACGTTCGCGAATTTACGAGGGGAAACGATATGATCGGAGCAGAACGGAGCCTGTCGGGTGCTCAGACAGGTGGTCTGTCCGGAATCCAGAGTTCAGCCTCGGGATTTCGAATTAATTCAGGGCAGATACATTTCCGCCACATTCTCGGACCTTTCCGGGTCCATATTTTGGCTTCGTGCCACTTCCCGTAGTGCTAGTGGGCGTCCTGTCACGGTTGACACGCCGTGTGGGACTTGTGTGCCACTGGTACGCAATGATCAATCCGAGGGCCGGTTTCCTTCCGGTATCGAGGGTGCGGATAGAATGGAAAGATTGCATGGTATGCCGGATCGCAGAAAAAGACAAGCAAGTGAGAGCGAGGAGAAGGAAACTTGAAAGCTGTGAAGAACTTCGAGAACGCGGCGTGCAAAACTGATTGATGGCCGCCGGGTTTGATCGCCGGCTCGACTGCTCTCCGTTGGCTCATGTCCCGACATATCGGGATTTATAACATAGCACGAGGTGCGGGTCACCCCGCGAGTCACGGTGGGTTTACCCGTCGTGGAAAACTTCGCGGCAAACTCGCGGCTTCGGGTAACGCTCGACGGGTCATTGGATCCGAGTTTGCCAGCGGTTTCAGGTAGAATTTTCATCAGACCCGCGCGTATTTGGTTGATTGACACCATCTGAGAGTCAAATAATGACTGTTCAGTCCTTTACAGCCCGTCCAATATCAAATGCAACTATGATTTCAATAATGGTTTGGGACCTGTTTTATAATAAACATCGCTGAAACTCGCGGGTACTCACAGGTACTTGCGCATTTTAAAACCCGCGAGTACCTGTTCAACTTGCGGGTCAAGTTAGCACGGATCCGAGTTCAGCATTTTCAACTGCAGTTACCCGCGGCCACGGACCCGGGCACTCGCGAGTTGACTCGTGCTATGCCTTATCTGGTCTGACCCGCAAATCCGACTCTGCAACGACCGCAGTAGCAGAAAACAGGAGAATCGTTATGAAGTTCAAGGGCCAACCAGGAAGCCGCTCATTCTTTAAACCGAGCTCAATTCTCTCCTTGGGGTTTTTCTTTAGCCAGGCCATCATCTCAAGATTCTCAACTCAACGAATTATCGAAGAACCTTTGACCCGGCCCGCAGTAATACTAAAATGTTTCGGGATTCATTCTGATCTCATGGTCGACGACGTTTGCCGCCGGCCGACTGACGTCAGCTAAATTTGACATGACAACCGTGAGACGCGAGGCGTTATGGCGGATGCGCGGATGCACAGGCACGGATACACGGATGTGCAGGCACTGATAAGCGGCGCGCTACGAGTTGGCTCCTTCTGAACCCTCCCCTAATCCACCATGGCTCTTTTGGGATTTGCCGCTTCGATCGCTACAACTCTAGGAGCTTACGCACTTTACACACTGCTAAGAGTCCTTTATCAAGAGTTCACTTCTCCCTCAGAAATGTTCCCGGTCCTCCAACCGATCACTGGTTTTTAGGCAACAGAAAGAAACTTCTCAGCGTTGGTTTGATTTTGTATGGATTTCACTTGACTCTCCTCTCACATTCTATTTCCAGTTTGACGGACACAAGGAAGGACTGTGGACTGAGCAGTATGGTCGCATTGTGAGGATAAACACCTTGCTTGGGGTGAGTGGCAACTGGCCTGCGCTACAGCGTCTGAAATCCTGCACAGTTCGGTCAATTGTACACCACCGACAGCAAGGCGTTACAGCATATTCTCTCGAACAGTTATGTGTACCAAAAACCGGCCGCTGGACGCTATTTTCTGGGGCGCGTTGTTGGTCCAGGTACGCCATCTTTCCGAAGTTTGAAATTATCAACGTATAACCATGCTCTTATGCAGGAGTGCTGATTGTGGAGGAGGACGTTCACAAGAAACAGGTGAAGATCCACTGCTGCGCCGTATCATATCTTTACTCATACGTTTCGTCAGCGAAAAATCATGGTAACTTCAACCAGGACTCGCAAGCCGCGGTGTTCACCTCATCTTGACAGAACCCAGCCTTTGGCCCAGCACAGCTGCGCGCACTCACAGAAATCTTTGTTGAGAAGTCCAGACAGGTGAATTCCTCCCGCCCTATCCTCCAAATTGGGGTTAACGTTGGCGTTCAGCTTCGAGATCTTTGGGCTGCCAAGGCTGCCGAAAGCGGCGGGGTCGCTCGACTGAATGTCATCCCCGAGTTTAGCACTGCTGCCTTGGATATAATAGGCAAGGCTGGGTAGGACACTTTGCTTCAGATGCATGTGTTCGACCTAACTTCACCTTTCTCCTCAGGTTTAATTACGACTTCCGTGCCTTGGGCGCCGGCTCCGAAAACGTTCGCGACGAGTTACACGACGCATTTGTGACGGTTGCGGGGGCTGGGGACATAGGTGCAGGTCTGCTGGATATTATCAAGGCACGATTCCCGCTTTCGCGCGGGGTGTTGGTGAGCCGTGACCTTTGACCTGCTTCGTGCGCTCCTAAGTGACTCCACTCCGTACGCAGCCTAATACGAAGATCGACAAAGTTATCAATGGTGCACAGGCTACTATGCGGCGCATTGGCTTGCGATTGCTACAGGACAGCAGGCGGAAAATTGTGGAGGGCAGCAGCGCTGATAGCGTCGCATCGCGGGATCTTCTCTCTCTTCTTGTTCGTGCTAACATGGCCAAGGATATTTCCGAGGCCCAGCGACTTTCGGAAGAAGATGTCCTTGCTCGCAAGTGTTTCGCCCAGTATTCCATTTTGCTTCGCTGATACAGAGATACAGAAGTACCTACATTCCTCGTAGCGGGGCATGAGACGTACGTCGATTTTCGCCACATATCAAAGTCTACACACTGACTCTTACGTAGCACCAGGCAATTCCGTTCAACATCTCTGGGAAGCAGTAACTGACGCCGTTTGTTCAACAGCACAGCGGCGACGTGGGCGCTTTTCGAGATCGCGAAAAGCTCCGAAATTCAAACCCGGCTGCGGAACGAGCTTCTGGCAGTCGACACTGAGAATCCCACGATGGATGAACTCAACGCACTTCCATACCTCGATTGCGTGGTCCGCGAAACACAACGTGCACATGCCCCAGTCCCTATCAGCTGTGCGCACCCTACAAACTGCCTGGCTAGCTAGCTCATCATGTTCTCTCGTTTTTAGTCAGGGTTGCAATGCGCGACGACGTTATCCCTCTTGAGAATCCTTACACGGATCGCAATGGCACGGTGCACGAGACCATCAGGCGGGTCCCATCTGCTGCAACCCTACTCTTCTTATTCAAATTCTGACGTTCCTTCAGGCTTACGAAGGGACAGGAGGTCGTACTGCCCATTTTGGCCGTAAACCGCGATCCGGCGATCTGGGGTCCAGATGCACACCAATTTATGTACGATACCTCCAATATCGACTCATCCTCGCGCTGACATCCCGTAGCCCGGAACGATGGGAACGCAGCCCCGCCATCTCAACATCCATTCCCGGGCTTTGGAGTTCAATGCTGACCTTTCTCGGTGGACCTCGCGCGTGTATCGGCTTCCGTTTCTCCCTTGTCGAGTACGTGCTCTCGCAATTCTTCTCCCACATCATTTATTCAGTTGTGATGGTTCAGGTTGAAGGCTTTGTTGTTCACCCTCGTGCGATCGTTGGAGTTTGAGCTGGCCGTCCCGGCTGCTGATATTGGGAGACTTGCGATGACGATCGTTCAGCAGCCCATGGTTCACAGTGATCCCGGCGCTGGGAGCCAGATGCCGATCTTAGTGAAACCGTTTACCCCGTAGTAAGCATGCGCAGAATATTGAGTAAACAATAGTTTTCCCTTGATTCATGTATGCGTTCAAATGTCTCGGTAGTCGTCAGTGAGCCTGAATGCAACAATTGGATTAAGTCTCGCGAATTCAGTGTTCTTGTTGTGCTTTACATTGGTACCGCCTACAGTTAAACGTAGCTCTGCTCTGCCCTGCCAGCCAGTTCTCTTACTTTTAACTCCAGTACAGTGAGTCAGTAATTGGCTGGCAGAATGAGGATAAACATATCGACTCTCCTCCAGCAACGCCGTGAAGGACTGGTGAGATACCACTACCTTGAAAAGTAATTTGAATGTCGGGAACCCGGTGATACAACGTCGTCCCCGAAAGACATTCCTGACCGCGGCATATCGCCTATGGTTCCGCTCTCCCCGCTTCGAGCCCCCGCGCGCGGCGGAACGAACCGCATCGGCGCACTCACTACCGACTCCCCTGCCCCTTGTCCCCCGGAGGTCTGCTCAATTGTCGCCCCAAGGCCGACACGCGTGTGAATAAGCGCATTCGTGATGCCCACGATAGACGGGATGGGCCCGACAGCGAAGAACTGCAGCGGCGAGTTTATTTGGTGGGTGATGGAGTAGAAGATGATCCAGGATCTGTGGTCGGTGTGGCATGAACACAGATGTATATGTAATAAGTCCCCAAAGGCCAGGGTGGGAGCAGGGGGAGGGAACCCACGTGTAGATTGCAGCGCTCTCGACGATGAGACCGACAAAGTGCTGCGCGTGTGTCATATGTTGAATGTGGGTGAAATAGAAAGTGGGTAGTGAATACATGCCCGCAGATTCATACCCCCGACAGGTATACAGATTCTCGTAATCTGCCAAATCTTCAAGGAGATGAGGGCTTGCGTAAGATTCAGTACTAATGTCAGAGAAATTAATTGTCGACGCCATACCCGTACAATATACATTCGTCCTGTCGGTCAATCATCAGGGTCTCATGTCAGGCTGTCGTGATTTAAGGGAAAGAAACGCACGCGATTGTAAAGACAGTGCAGAGGGTCAGTCCCACTCGCGAATCGTCCTTTATGTGGAGCATAGCCTGGACAGCGATTACGCCGGACACTGGAATGAGTCCATGATCAGGAATGTGAATTCAGCATTGTTAAGCATAATGCGCACCGATGAAGCCGCAAAGACCCAGCACTGGCGGCATGATTACGGTCTTGTTGAAGGACCAAACAACCCAGAGCCGGTAGATCTGGAGGGTATGAGGATGAAGGCACAGGAGAATGGCTGCGACGCACAATCATGGAATCTCCGATAACAAGCGCTAGACCGAAGAAGACGTATCCGATCATTTCCGCTCGCCGCGAGGTGTCGGCGAAATAAGTGTTGGCGTCCAGTCCGTCTTTGAAGTAGATGAATCCTTCGAAGGAGCGGATGACGGTCACAACCCAGAACTGGGCGCATTAAATGACAGATATGATGGTCGAGACTCGACAATAATTGCACGTACACCGGTGACCGCGATGAAGAGCGCGCAGGCGGAGATGAAGACAGTTGACTTCCCAAATGCCCCTTTGACATGCCTGAAGAAAAGGTACATCGAGGTGGTGAAGAGGACAAAGTAGAAGCCATAAAAAAGCGTCATGAAGATGATACTCGCGAGATTCATGCTGGTGAGGCTGAGCGGCGGCATTTTGTCTCGAGGTAGGATTGGGTGGGTTGGGCGATTATTCCAGCCGTTGGATAGATTATACATACTCTACAACTGAATTGAAATTCAATTGCTATTCAAAGCATGAGAGGAAAGCGGTGATTGAGAGGACTTGACTTGGCAGATGTCAGGAAACAAATTGGCTTAGTCTTTCGTTGACAGACGCTCCAATATGATCTCGCTTGTTGAAGTCCGTTATTTACCGCGCGGCTCCGTTATTACGTAATTGCGGAGCTTAAATTTGCTCCGCCGAATGCGTAACTCTCAAATTCAAGTCTCCACAGAGTTTGCAGGCTCTAAAAAATTGGGAGTTGGCATATAATAGACCAGATACCAGCCAAGAGCATCTCCAAATATTTCCAGCGATTTTGGAGGTCTCGGTACTACTGTACGTACCTGTA
Organism: Mycena leptocephala; assembly: GCA_029378395.1. Taxonomy (NCBI): domain Eukaryota; kingdom Fungi; phylum Basidiomycota; class Agaricomycetes; order Agaricales; family Mycenaceae; genus Mycena; species Mycena leptocephala. Next base: position 62,015 of record JARJLF010001405.1, on the reverse strand, counting down.
TGGTAGCAACCGTCACGGCCACGATGGGGCCGTTGCGTTGCTTGTTTTCGGCGCTGTCGCGATCACGGTTGGGCCGTCGCCCTGAAAAAATCGTCACACGGCAAAAAGAAATTCCGAGCAAAGATCTTGAGCCTGAATATCTGCTAACTTAGAATGGGTTGTGAACCATTGATTACAGGACTGGAACAGAATAACTGTGCTCCATCTCGTTGAAATCTCTCAATATTGACAGAAAGAAAAAATGTCTTGCTGCCTATTCAAGCAACGGTCACGATCACGGTGGTTCCGTTGCCTGAAAATGAGGCAACAGGTGTGTCACTGTGCTTGGGGTGTTGCTTCCATACAAGTATTACGTACAGGATAGCCTTCAGTCCTTGTACAGCGGATTCCCAACCATATGTTGACAATCTGAAGAGACAAAATGCCAGGCACAGGAAAGGCAACCTCTAAACACCAAGCAACTATGAGATAACGCGTCTTTGATGAAACCCACTACGCGGCCAAATGGAGCACACATGATGGGGATAGGTAGGTAATTAGGGAAGTCGCATTACACGGCGTGGTCGGAATAACCAACATATCCCTGGGATTATTCCAATGTACAAAACAGACTAAATTACACCTGCAACCGTCTCACGTCATGGTGATCTTTATACCTACATTCGCGTATCAACTCCAGTATCTGGATTTATCTGACTCTTTGGGCCAGGTTCCATGTCAATTTGAAGAAAATCAGCTGGAATAATGAATAGCCATTTCACCCCCTTTTCAGCTGTTTCATGGGTGAAAGGTGAAATTCGCGAGTTCTGCTTTTCACAGTGTCGTAGACAGACACTTCAACATGGGGAAGCTTGTACATACCTCGCTTGTTGAATCTGGTTCTGGGGGCGGCCAGAAGGAGGTAGTTAAGGAAGTAGTTAAGGAAGTAGCATTGAACGCTATTACATGGCGTGGTCGGAATAACCGACCTGTCTCGGGGATTATCCCGGTTTAGTACAAAACAAGCTAAATTACACCATTGACCATGTTCGCCGTCGGCAGACGATCGAAATCCATCGCAACAAAAGGTAGGTAGGTAGGTAGGTAGAATTACACGGCACATTTTAGTCTCTCTTGACAGACGCTCTATATCAGTACTTCCTCGTACCTCGGTTGATATAGAGTCTGTTGCAGTGTTCCGCTTAAGGGCTAAGCCTTAACTTGGGTTAAGCCTTAATAAGGCCTTAATGTTAAGGGTTAACAAGGGCGCAAAACCGTCCTAAGGGTTAATTAAGGGTAATGATGCCATCAAATGTCCTCTTGACGCCGGACGCGCACTTTCCGCACTTGCATTACTGAACTGCCAACCCAGAGTGCTCAGTGCAATGGTTTTCATGTCTGTTGTGGTGAATTTTTTGCAGGAAAATTCCGCGCAACCAGAACATGCACCAATTTTTGATGGTGTTGTTGAGGCAGAAAACTCTAAGGAGGAACTAGATGATGAAAAACCAGAGGGTTCGGGTGAGATTTACAATGGGGTTCACTAATTTTACGCTTTGAGTCTTCTGTAGCTGGTCCAATGACAGGGAAAAAATTGTCTTAAGGCCTTAATTTGAGGGCCTTAATTAAGGGTTATTAATGTTTAAGGCCTTAGCCAAAATTTCCACCCTTAATAAGCCCTTAAGACAGAACACTGGTCTGTTGCTTACCGTGCTGATTAGCCAGTATCCTCGTTATTATGTAATCTTCCCACATCGGGGCTCACGTGAACAGGTCCTCGACGCGACTTAGACGCGTCGTGGGCTCTCTGGGGGCTGCTGTGTCAGAAACATCCATTTCACCCATGAACATGCTCTAATGGTGCCCAATGTCCTAAATAAGGATCTTACATGCTTTTTGCGGGAGGCCTGACAAGAAATTTCCGCAGGGAGGCCCGTCTGGCTAATGATTTGTTTGCGCATGCATCTGCGATGGTTACATAATAACGCAGGCTACCAGGTAATCAGCGCGGTAACTAACAAACTAGGAACATTTGCCATTTGACCTAGTCTCTTATAAACAGACCTTACAACAAAATTTGAGCTCGTATCTCGCTGTGTTGTAGTCTGTCAATTACCCGTGATCCCTGATAGGAGATCGATGTTGTTATATAATCAAAAAATTGCGGATCTCAAGATGGCTTTCAGAATGTGTCTTTCCACAATTTAGTGTAAGATTCAAGTTCTGTGGTTCAAATTCTTCTGCGAAGTCTCAGCGAGAAACGCCAAGAACAAAGATGCCGAGCTTTGATGGTTCGGCTGCTTATCGAGCAGACTTTTCGTTCGAGCTCCCACATGGACAAAATCACCCACTCTGAAGAGCCAGATGTCTTTGAAACACAAATTTAACACATTTTGCCTCCAAATCTTTCATGGTGAGGGTGCTGGAAGTGTTGCAGAGCCTTGAGGCAAATTCAAACAATAAAAGGTGCACCTTTAGCCTTCTTCAGTTGCCATAGAAAGGAATACTTAAAAAAAAAGAAAGGCGTACTGAAAGATCAATTTCAAACTTGCTTTCACCATCACTGAAAGAAAAACATTCCATGAAGGGAGAAAGGAGCGGGTAAAGATTGTCTTTTCGCCTTGAGCATCCCTGAAAGTTCCTCTTTCAACTTGGATGAAAGGAATGGAGAAAGATTATCTTTTCTTTCTTCCTGAATGTTTGTCTTTCAAGTGCTTTGAAAGGAAAGCTGGAAGTTCGTCTTTCAGCTGGCCATTCTTTTTTGGTCAAAAGTCTTTGTTTATCTGGCAACTAAATGGTGTGCTAAAAATACACCTTTCCTCGTGGCATCCACCTTGGTTAAAAGAACAACTTTCCGCCGACCTTTCTCTTTCAAAAGAATTTCTTTGTTTCTATTTACTCCCAAAGCTATGATTAAATTTATACATTCCACCTGACTGACTGTCCACCTGAATGATGAACTCTGCGACAATCTGAAAGTGCGGCGAACAACATTACTTTCCACCTGCCTTTTAACAAGGCGGAAATACTGCCTTTTTAGGTGTGTTGCATGTAGACAGACCCTTCCTCTTCCTCCCTTTGCCTCCATGTCGCGACACACCTCGGCATACCACCGCACACCTCCCCCAACCCTCCTGCTTTCCGTCCTGCCCACCTGCTGGGAGTAAGTATATGCGCTACCAAATGGCCGCCTTTAGTGCCTTATGAATCACTTATGATATAAATGATTTCACAAAAGCTTATGATTATGGAGACTTCCGACCCTGATCATTGTAAGGCACTTGGCCCTCCTCCAGCCTTTGACACTCACCATGTATCGTTGCGGCAGCCCCCAACAACCATCCAACATGCAGCCAATGTGTTCCGTAGAGGCATGGAGGAGAGAAACTCTGAGAAGCCCAAATTACTGACACAGCTTTTGCCAAACATGTGCAATTAGTTTAACCAGCGGTATTTAACCAAATTGGGACAATCTACTACCTAACGGGCGGGTCAAGCTAACCTCGACAGGTAGACACACCCTGTCTACGTGAGGGAAGCACAGATTTGTGTCTGCCTTAGACCGGAGCCGGTCTGTCTATGAAGCAAAGTTGTTGATAGACAGACCGGTCGATCGGAGTTTGAAATTGGTTAGCGCGGGCAATTACCATAAAAGGCTATTAGATAAGCAAACTTTTGGCAGGATGACATCACCCGCATAACGCCGATAGGAAGTAAAAATATTGCTGCATGCTCAGAAATTCGAATTTTTGCCCTGTTCAAACTCTTATATTTTGCTATATCATCTCAGGTTGCTTATTTGACAATTATTTCCCTCTAACACACGAACAGCATCTGCTTATCTAATGGCTTTTTTAGGAAACCCGCGCGTATCGGCAATTCAAACTCCGATCGACCAGCCTGTAGATCGAGACTCATCTCTCATCTACAGGCTGGTTTCGAGCCTATGTCTGCCTGTGCCGAGGTGTGCGTCCGCATGTAGGCAGACCCTCTGTCTCCGCGACCCCGGAACGTGTGATTCAATATTCAGATCGCTGTGGGTGACTCATTACATAATGGGAGCTGTAAAGTTGTCGTAAAAACTCTTGTCTCGCCATTCAGTAGATCTACTCCCAAACAGGACAGTTTACTCCACGCTTGGCCCGCCGGAATTGCATTGTCGGCCAGACTTGTCCGATGGGCTTGCCAAAACGGCTTGCCCCGCTCGTCGGAGTTTCAATTTAGCTAAGAGATTTGATGGCTTGGGCTTGTGCTCGCTTATACCAAGCATTTACACCGTAAGTACTAATTTATTCATATCTTGAACGATGCCCTCGCATCATTTCCCCCCACCACCATCTGCGCATGATCTGTTGCTTGAACTGCCAAACTTTGCGCGTCGAATACACCCTAGCGTATCCAGTTTTATGATGCAATGTGCCTTGTTATTTCATGCATTTAACAGGTGTATTTTTGTCAATGAGTAGTTGGGTAGGTAGGAATATAAACCTAAACCTGTGTCGTCCAGCGGGTCAAGTTCAAGCAACGTTGGTTAGCCGCGTGAGTAGCCGTTCGGCCCAGGCCCAAGCCCGACCCACGCCCGCATCCAAACGACATCCAATCCATGAATATTGCATTATATGACTGCAGCAGGTAAAATATACTTAGGAACCCCCTGCGTACGATGCATGCACCATATTTTTCTTGCATTTTGATGCCCGCGTCAAGGTCCGAGTGCCAGGAACTATGGATTTACACTGGCAGTTGTTCTCAGATAGTGTCAAATGATGGAATATTTCGTTTCAGTCACAATAGCTCGCGACGCATTATGCGTGTTCAACTCCCGGTACTGAATGATCTTTAAACTGTCGAGGAACTATCGGGGAAGGCTTCTATGCTATCATTTAACTCGTAGCAGCGCATTGAATTTCATTATGTGGCACTCGTTAGTAGCAAAGCTAGGTGATTCATACGGTTCAACTGTCCTTACCTAGTGGACCATACCTGAGAAAAATTGTGGTCAGGAGACAAAGGATGCTGAATTTCAAATGCCAGACATTCAATACACACCGGCAGAATGTAATGGGCCTGACAAGCCCGTAATTTTGGGTGAATTGGCTATGTTGCCCTATGCTGTCTCCAGCGGCGACAGCGTATCATCACATCCGTGAGGGAAAACATCGGGAAAAAATCGCAAGCCCTGGAAGTATGTACTTACTGCAAACAGTGTATAACCTCAGATTGAGCACACAGGCCGTGGGGGACGAGAAATATGCGCAAGCCCGTTTCTCGGCTAAGCGAGCAAACGGGCTTGCAAGCCGATATGCCGGGCTTGGGCTTGGCGCTACACTAAAACAAGACGACCTCCGCTTCGCTCCGGATATAGAAACATTTCAAGAATCAACATACATGGAAACTAGTCGAGAGCCAACCAAATCTGCAGGATTAACCAGACGTAATCAATTAATTGAATGATGATGCATTGTGATTGTCTCGTGTTGAAGAACCATCGTTTTATAATATTCCGGGGAACTGTGCGTCGAAAAGCAGCGGAACTGAGCTGTTCAGTTGATAAAGCAGCTGTGGCGGAGAAGGCTCAAAGGAATTGAGCGTGGAAAGACTGAAGGAGCACCAAGAAAGTGGTGGTTGGACAGTCAGAGCATCTCCCTGCGGCGTGAAAGCATAACAACGTATGAACTGAGTATGTCAGACCAAAGATTTGGAGAACCGGATGAAATTAATCCGCGCTATTATCTCACCTCTGGAGAATGTATTCGAAAGGTGAGAAGAATTCTCCGTGAGATCGTTAGTTGAGGAAGTACCAGAGCACCAGCCAAACAATACTGAAAAATTAGCAGATCAGTCTTGATTTGACTCAGAATGGAGGGAGATCCCCAGGAAGACGACAGCAGAATACTGAGGCGCGAGAGAAATGTGTGAAAGACTATCAGTCCGCACGACTGAAAATGCTGCCCATTTATGTCTTGAAAATGTTCGGGGTGAACACGAAGCATCCCGGCTTGAAAGAACGGTAATTTGACAGCTAAAGTATTGCTTTGTGACGCTCCAATAGTACCAGAAACATCGGCGCACAGAAAAGATGTTGAATCTTTGATTATCATCGCAGGCGACTTCGACTAACTGCAGACCACTCGTTTGAAGTACAAAAAACATTTGCTGCTACAATCCTAGAAGAGCGAACTAGGTAAAGTAGCTCTGATCCAACCCAGAATAGCAAAGATCCCCAGTGGCAGACAGATGCGTTGAGCAAGCCAGGTATAACGTGTTCCCAGAAGCACCTCCAGAAATTTGGGGCGCCAGGCTCGGAGGAAAATGGGGGAAAATATAGCCAGTCCAAACGAACGGAAATGGCGCCGCTTATGTCTTGAGACTCTCCGGGACTGCGTGGCCTCTCGGCCAAATAACAATCAAATTGGGCTGCGCCGTGGGCAACAGCTGCGATCAGATGTTCCGCCATCTCACTGTAGAATTAAATGTGCGGTGGTCATTTGACATGGAGGATTGAGGATGAGGAGAGAGCTGGGGGGAAGGAGATAGTCTAGATGGGGATGAGAACAAAAAGAGATACAAAGAATCGCGAAGGTAATCGTTAAAGAACGATTAATCCAAGCCCAAGCCTGAAAAAGCCCGTTTGGGCGGGCACAAGCCCGTTTTGCAAGCCGAAAACGTATTGTCGGCGGCTGTGGGCGGGTATCTGTTACTATCTGTTTCTGTCTTTGTTTTTTTCTTTTCTTTCTTTTTTTTTCGCAAGTCCCGGTATCCATTTCATCCAAATTCTTACTGATGTTTATTGACATAAATATTCTCGCATTTATTTCCATGCCTTGTTTCACCATAAAGGTTTTGGGGTTCCAGTCGGTGCGACAACCGACAGGTGGGCATATGGTTCTGTGTCTTGATATTCGCACTCCTTATGCGGGGACATACAAGGAAGCCATGGCAGAGGAGGAAGAGGATATTATTGCGCATCAAATTTAGCATTGACTCTGGAAAAGGGAACTGTCCGATAGATTTAATGAAGTTGTGTATTCACGGAGGCCACAAGATTTTGAAGGAAAACGCAATCCATTATTACTTAGGTACCAATATTCCTGAGGAGTCTGACTCCAGCACACCTTACTTGACACGTTGAGACCGGATATTCTGTTCAGTGTGTATCAGTTTGACGTTCTGTTCCCGTGTGAATTTAACAAGCAGGATGCCTGGCGCATGGAAGACGTACATATGGTCTGGGGTAATAAACTGCGAGGCCCAGTAAGAAGCATAGATACGAAGTGCCAACTCTAATCACTGACAAATATTACCCGGCGAACGTTGCCCGCGCCGCCATCCACGCCTCCTCCCGGATCGCCTTAACCTCAGGCAGCAGCGCCATCACCTCCTTCCACTTCGCATGCAACCGAATCGCCTCCCCGTGCTCTAGCATCTCGTCCTCGTCGTCGTTCTCATCGTACTCACGGTGCGTCTCGATTTCCACGAGGTTCGGGAATACACCCGAGAGGAAGCGTGCTGCGGAGATGGGGGTAGCCAGGCCGAGGGGGGAGTGTTCGACGCCGAGGGTCTTCAGGCGCCGGTGGACAAGAGGCGGAGCAGAGGCGGCGGGGACAGCGGTGCCATCAAACGAGAACACGAGCCTGGTAAGGCATGGACAATGTTCGGCGAAAGAATGGAGGCAGGAGAGCGTAGCTTTTGGCGCGTGGGTGGCGAACCGCACTTCAAGCCGCAGGGTCACTATCTGGGGCCATGCGCGCGCCAACTCCGCCACTGCGCCGTCGTCCAAATCAAATCCGATGAGAGACTTGAGGTTCAGAGTAGTGAGGTTCGCGAAACGGAAGAGAAGTCGAATTGTGGGGAGAGGAAGGAGGTATTCAGCAGGGCTCGCAGGGAGCAGCTCGTCCTGTTCGCATTGGGTACCGATAGTGAGATCCAAGAGATATGAGTGCGAGAATCCTGCGGAAATTGCAGTGAAGGCGGCACGCATGTCATTTGCCGTGACGACCTCGCAGAAAGAGGCGTGGAATGTCTCCAGGGGCACGGCACTGCACCACCGAAGGAATTGAGTTGCCTGTGCGATCTCTGGGAACGCGAATATCAATTGGCGGAGAAGAGGAAACGTGCTTGCTCGGCGGACCGGCGACAATGTAAATGTGGTGGGGAGAAACTGTATTGCCAACGATCGGAGAGTCGGCAGGCGAGAGAGATGCTCGAAGACGTCCTCGTCCAGTGAAGGAACAGATATTCGTTCAGCGTACTTCAATCCGCGCACAAAGTCCGTAACAGAGCGCAAGTCAATGTGGCCGCGAGATTGCACGTGAACATCGATTAATTTGGGGCATTTCAGCATCAGAGTCGAGAGGAGTGAGGACGCAGAGTCCGAAGTTACAACAACATCCAGTTTGGTGAGGGAGGGCGGAGGAAGAGATGAATATAATAAAAGTCGCCACCGATGTGTTCCCAATAAAGAGTCTGTAGATTTTGGAAGAGTGTACCGGGTAGGGATACGCCGAGGGTCGGGAAAATATCAGACAAGAACCACTGGTGGGTTCCAGACCAGAGCGTTTTAACACGGGGTGCGTATAAACGGAATCTATCCCAGTCGGAAACCCGAATTGGTCGAAGCCTTCGCTACGGTGGTTCAGCTCTTCGGTTCTCGATATTCGAATGCACGACTTACGATTTTGTTCTGGGTTCTCCAATCTATGACAGTGTCAACAGCCCATAGATCGGAAGGCATGCATCGCGTCAGAAACTGTCCCAGCGTTGCCGCCGACCACAAATGATCAAGCGCTGGACCCTGGAAGGCAGTGCAGGTCCTCGCTACGGCGGCAAGATCACGGAACTTGCGAGGGTTGGAAGACAAACGTGGATCCAGATGGCCGCATATCATGTCCATAATCTCCTGGATTTTCAAGCAATGATGCATGCTGGCTGAGATGACAGCGGAAGGCGAAAAAAAACTGAGACAGCGTGAGAGCATCTCTAAAACAAATGATAGCCGAGTGATCGCCGGGAATGAGGTTGAACTCTAACTTGAACCGGAAATGATTATCCGAACAAAGGAAGCTATGGAGGGCCTTCAATCGAGGAGGACTCACAACTACGCTCGAAAGATGATTCAGCTACGTGACTAATCCGGAACGGAGGTCTCGAACCGCTTCAGTTTTTCGACACGTTTAGCCAAACTCAGTCTCAATAAGATCGAGCGTTTATGGGGATGCAGAACAACGAGGCATTGGAGGCGACGAGCCGGACGCGAAAGCGAAGATGACAGCACACTGTGGACAACTGATCCGGGCGGAGCGCGTTGAGATACAATAGCAAATAGACGTCTCGAGGGTGCGGAGGCGTGAGATGACGGCATCGAGAAGGGGGCCGACTGTGAGAAAGGCGAGGGCGGTGCGAAAAGGCGCCACGCAAAAGGTGGGATGCGGGAGGCGCGCCGGCTTTGGGCTTGTTCCTCGTTCACACTCGTATGCCGGAACCTGCCGTGATCCGTCACCATATGCCGGACATCTATTCCAATGCTGCCGCCATCGGGCAGGGCAGTTAACTCAAAACCTTGAATAATCCATAATTTTTGGGTTTTTAGTTGCGTTAGAAGTCTCTGGCAGAGGATTTCCGCCAGAGTCGGACTGGGGTCCGTGTGCATCAGATATATACGGTCGGCCACGGGTTCGGAGTTCTGAAATGCTCCTTCTTCCTGCCACCATCATCCCACATTTGCCGCGATTTGCTGGACAGTTGCCCATTTCTGCCATTGGCCGGCCAGCGCGATCAGCTGAAATATCACCCAATATTTGCAAAGCATGATATGTTTTGCGATATCGTCGAACAGATTGAAAGATGCAATTTCTCTACATTTCTTCGAAGATTTCGAAAAAATGGGCCACCGCTTTGCGTAAATCTGAGATTTGTCCACACCTTACTCGAAGTCCTCCGGCTCGGGGCCGCTCAACTTTTCGTATTCATTTCGCAATTCCCACGCAATTCCGATCAATCGCCGTCGAACGGTGGAACCGATCAAATTAGGCGGCATCGCGCCATAATCACTCCAAAAGGCTGCATACCAGGACTCCTGCCTACAAACCAATCACCTTGAGGTTGCGGTATTCAAAGCAGGGTCCAGGAAAGCAAGATGTGTGTATTCCAGGCATGAACGTACTTGACCATGAGGCTCGGGTCCCAGGTTAGGCAAATTGGTGCCGCTTTTGTTTCAACACGAGAAATGAAGGTTTCCCATGCTTCGACCTCGGAGTTCGGGAGGACAGCCGTGATTTCATTTATAGGTTGCACGAAGACGAAGGGTTCTATCCCTACCCTTATCTCCCCCAGGTGATATGGCATTCCACAAAGTCTTCCTCGCGTTCTTGGTCTTCATAATCTCAGTCTCCGGCCAAAGCCAGAACAAATTCCAAACCGTATTCAAGAGCCCTGCGAAAGGACAATCCGAGACCGAACCCATCTTCCAGTTCCACCATCCCATCAAGCGCGTCGCCGTCGTCGGTGCAGGACCGTCTGGCCTCCAAGCAACTGTGCGGCTTGTCGAGCACAACTTCACAGTCCGCCTGTTTGACCGTGCCCCTCATCCGGGGGGCAACTGGCATTATTCTGAGGAAACGGCTGTTAGAGAATCGTATCCGTGCGTTCAGCACCCATTCATCGCTCTAGCCCAATCTTTTACTTGATTGACTCGTATTCAGCGACAAGCCGCCGGGGAATTATTACGCTGAGATACCCTCACAGATCCCGACAAGCCGGTACTACAACGAGGGTGATGACGGGTTGACGCTGGATTTTAGGTGGAGGGAACATTGGCGCCCGAGGCCAGTTTGGTTCAATCTCTTTACGAACTCGCCCAAAGTGAGTCCGGAATACAAATTCTTGCCTCGACATCCAGCGCACTAACGAGAAGCCGCTCAGGTGAGCACCGAGCTGCCGGATGTTCCCTACGGCCCCGAAGTCCCCTGGGTGCTCGACCACGATACGATCCAGCGGCACGTCCGGTCTTACGCGTCGCACCACTGCCTCAACTCGAACGACTACTGCCCCCCGAAAACAGCGCCCTCCGCACCGCCAGTAACCTCGTATTCCACGCGCGTGGAGAGAGTCGAAAAGGACGAGCAGAGCCACACGTGGGTGCTCACCCTCCGCCGCCTTGAGCGGTTGCGCGAGTCCAATCGCATTCTGGAAGAATGGTGGACGGAGACATTCGATGCAGTGTTCCTCGCGGCGGGCCCCTGGGCGTCGACGCACGTCCCTGAGATCGCCGGTATCGTCGACTGGAGCAAGGCGAAAGTGGGGGAGCAGTACAGTGTGTACCACTCGCAGACGTACCGGCACCCTGAGCGGTATGCCGGCAAGGTGAGATGAAAACCCATTCAAATCCATTTTGCCTTGTGTGCTAAAATGTTGGTTGGCAGAGTGTGCTGATCGTCGGCGCCTCTGTCTCCGCGTCTGAAATTGCACGCGACATTAGTCCTTACACCGATCGTATTGTCGCGAGCGTTCGGGTAAGTTTGCTCTTCGCGTGTTGAAACTTCACTAATTCCTATTGTTTTGTTAGCCCCCGAAAGAGCTCACGGTCAGAAGAAAGTTCAGCCTCTCTAGATTTCCCAACACCACGGAAATCGTGCCGGAAATCGCCGGGTTCGACCCACTCAAGACACATACCAATGGCATACGGAATGGCAAAATCCGTCTCATAAATGGCACTATTCTGCAAGGTATCGACGAGGTATGTAATACATCATTCCCTCGATTCACTCATTTCGGTTATTGATGTTGACTGTGAATCCCCAGATTATATTTGCCACGGGTTACCGAAGCTCTCCCTTGTATCCTCTTAACTTGTGAGTGGATGCGTGTCATCCTTGCGTATTAGTAGGCGCACTCAATTCAATCCGAGCAGAACAACGCGAATCCCTGCGGACACCTTATGGACTGGGCACTGGGCACAGGATCCTACGATAGCGTATTCCCTAGGCAACTAATTCTACACCCCTCGATCCAGTCCAACGATCTGAATTCTTGCGTTCTAGGAAGGACGTGGACTCTAGGACGGTACCAAGCCTACGGAATTGCGAAGGTGTGGGCAGGGAAAGCGCAGCTACCACCGCCCGACCAGAAGGAGGACGGGGAAACCAAACCTCCGTCCATGGAGTGGTTCGGCGAAGGTGTGTGCTAGCTGCTTATTTCGTACGCTCTTATCCTTCGCGCAGATATATTCCGACGTTATATTACGTGGCTCAACGACGCCTCACTGAAGTATGGCGGACGCTTCGTCGAGCCTCCTCCGATCGAGTGCGTTCATTGATATTCGGACAATACAGTCGCCCTACTGACGCGTTATCCTCAGGAACCTGGAGGCTCTGAAATATTACTCGGTGGTTCATTTCCTCACTGCGAACGTCACGGCGCTGGAAGATATCGGCCTGAGCTCTATATCAATGGGCTCTGGGCTGGGTCAATTGAAGATTGAAGATCCGTGGGATGCCTTGGTCGATGAAGATGACGATTGGTAGCTGAGCTGAGTGAGATGAGATGGAAGAAATGTTCAAGAGTCTAAGATATTTTTGTTTTATGGTCGATTGGTTCTATTCTTTTACACTGAACTGGAGAACTTAGCATTGCGCGAGACCTTTGAAGGGAGGTTCTGCGCGGCCTGCCGAGAAACGATCAGACGCCAAACACATAGGCGCTTGCCTCACCGCCTTTCTCTGAGTCCATCACTACACGATTCAACTAAGGCTGGATAAGATTATGATTATATTTTATTATAATCAATGATAATCCTGATATTACAGCTGTTTGCAAAAGTAATGACACTATCTAAAAATAGTTAAAAGAAAGCAGTTTTGAGGTGTCAGATTGCCAAGTCCATTTCTCATTCATTTCTAAACAGATTTCTTCGAGAGTAGGCGCGTTCGAAACCGAGTAAGCGGGACTTTCATACCGCACCCTACTCACCCGGTATATTACGTAATTGAATGTTCCAAAATCCCGGCTGTCTAGTTTGAACGGGACGCGGCAATGGCTTTTGCTCCCTCACCAGAGAACCGATTCACATGAATCCGGATGAATCTGAAAGCGTACATCAAGGCAACCTATATCCCAGCGCTCTAGAATGAAACACACATGAAAGGCACCCGCAAGAATGGATTTACTGATTGGTAGTGAATATTCATTCCTAGCAGGTTGCCTTGGGGAAAAACCAAAATATAGTTTACCATGGAGCTTTACCTCAATCACAGCTTTCAGAATCATCTGGATTCATCTGAATCGGTGCTCTAGTGGCCGAGAAAGGGCCATTGCCGTGTTTGGTTCAAACAAGACTGCCGGGATTTTGGAACAGTTAAATTACATAATTTCCCTGGTAAGTAGGGTGCGGTATGAAAGCCCCGCTTACCCGGTTTCGAACGTGCCTACTCTCGAAGAAATCCATTTAGAAATGAATGAGAAATGGACTTGGCAATCTGACACCTCAAAACTGCTTTCTTTTAACTATTTTTAGATAGTGTCATTACTTTTGCAAACAGCTGTAAGATTAACTATGGTCCGAGCATAATTTCAAGGCGTGGGTTGCCTTAGTGCAGCAGGGTCATATTCAATGATGCCGAGCGAAGTGCGCAGAAGAGATATTTCGCCGAACTATAATGGCTGGAGACCTACATATTGCAGTTTGGTGGATCACGGTCAGGTCAGAGCGCAGTTGAACCCCGAGTTTGGTCGTATTTGCTTTCTGAGTTTTGCGTGAACAGGTCACATGATCTAATCACTGACGGGGCCAAATTGAAATTCTAGCCGACCGATTTTTCAATGGCGGGATTGCCAAAGAGCCCGATCTCACCGTATGACGAGGAACGCCAATGCCGGCCAGCAGCACGATTCTTGTTTTCTTCAGGAAGACAGCGTTGGATGATTACTCATTGTAACGTCCGAGGAAACGTTTTGGAGCGTTCAGAGATCAACACATTATAATACAGATAATGTCCTTGTGAAGTTCGTACAACTCTATCCCTCCGAAACGATCGCTAGTTGTTCCCCCCTGGGATGTCCTCGTTGACCTTCCTGTCGGCAACCTCATTGATAACGTTATCATCCTGCTGTGGGACTCCGATGTCGTTGGCAACCTGGTCCACTCCTACGTGACAGAAGATGCGGCGTTCGACTCGTCCAGCTCTCGGAAACAGCTAAAAACGTACCCTGATTTACATCGCTGTCAGCGGTGCGCTCGATGCTGTCGCCGGGCTGGGCGTCCTGTCCCAACTTGTTCTCGGCCATTCCTTCAACTTTGTCGACAAGGCCAGACATACGAATATTCGTTCGGGTGGGGAGAGTGGTGGGTGCGAATGGGTGGGCTTTGGAAAGGGAACTGGGCGAGTGTCGATTTATATAGCCACTTTGGGGAGTATTTTGAGACGAGTTTTGAGACGCGTCATAAATTGGGAATGAAAGTGGGGCACAATGAGCCGTCATCAACTCCATCATAGGTACGTATCCATCCAACGGCGACTTTTGGGCGAGATTGGAATCCCAAGGCCACTCCTTTAGGCGCATTCTTCCCACTGGGCTCACCAATCCATTTTCTTCCTGCCGGAGTGACCTTGGAACTTGGTTATGAAAGGTAGCGATGTGTGGATTGTGATGTGTCAGCGAGGTTTTGTGGTTCGCGGAGATAAAATTAGCCCAAATGACATCATGATCGGCGGAGCGGTCAAAGCGTGTTCTCTCTGCCCTCCCCTCCGCGCAAATAAAAATCAACCAAGATGAAGATTCACATGGGTCCCATATAGTCTGGAAGGCCACAATCAGGGCTTTTGGGACATATATATGTTTTGAGGGTTCCGCATCAATGACGGTATGGTTTTGAGATTTGCGTGATTTTTCGCCCTTTTTGCAGCATCACCTTGTCTGGTCCAGAACTTGACCAATTATGGTGCGCTTTGGAAAAGCTTCGCGGTGGTAGGCCTCAGTAATAGTAAATCCATGACTGTGTACGTTGATTTCAGAGAGACCGACAGGACGGCGGGCGTGCCAGGTGTCTTGAGCCAGCCCCGCGGAATTTCTAGCCAGCGCTCCGGATTTTCTTGTCCAGTTCACAATGAAACTGAGTGCACCGGGAACCTAAAACGGCGGGGAGGAACGGTCCCAACCCCCGATCCAAAAATGAGAAAAAAAGGACCTGCCGCCGCGTGGCCCGCGGCGCGCATCTGCACCGCATTGTAGCCCATGCACGCCTTGCCTTATCGCAGAGCACCCGTTCGACTCGGCGGCAGCTGCTCAGCCGCTTTGGCATGCCTTCTCAATCCAACCGGAAGCTAAAGTACGCACGCAGGGAGCCGACCTCGAAGACTGCCGGAATCAACAGAATAGCTGAGCGGAGATGGAGTTTAAAAAGGCCCCGGACAGACAGGCATAATTTTATAAAGAGGGTGATTGTTTCCTTTTATTGTTCGGCTTTTCATACCAACGTTCTCCCGCATTCATGATTACTCAACCGCGATATCGTCAGTCAACCTCCGGTCGGCTACAGTCAGCTACAGTCTATGTCGTAGGCAGTGTTACTTGCCTTAATGACTGGTCGGCTGGATCTCCACGGGTTTGCGAGGAGCGTCTCTGTGTGAGAGGAATGAGTCGAGGTTTAGGGTTTCAAAAATATTGGATCAACCTCAGCCACGCCAGGCTCGGAGATATTCAGTGCAGGGGTGAAACAAACCGCGACGGAGAGGAATATCGCAGATGGGTATATTTGCTCGTCGAACTGGGGAAGATGTCATCCAAAATTATTAGTCACGACGCAATGCCAGTTCCGCCGAAAGACCGCGCAACCGGGCAAGTTCGATCGTCAGAAATCTATGCGGAACTCACCTGGGGCTGAGCCGGCATGCCTAGCGCAATTTGTCAGGTAGAATAGTTCGAAGAGACACCTCCCTGAACGTCGGCCGTGTAGTCTTTCAATACTCATTGCGCAGCTCCGAAGGTACTGACTTATCACCGCTCAAAAGACACCTCGCGCAGACCCATAACAAGATGCGGAACGTCCGAGATGATGCTGGATGACCCCATAGAGTATCGCTGTATATTTGCAATTCACCTGATTATTCTGTGTTGATTCGGACGCGCGCAGTAAAATTCTATATTCCAAGCCGGCCGCCATTCATCAACAGCATACTTCGAAAGAGCGACAACTCCTTGAACGTCGGCCGTGCAGTGTGTCAATGATCACGAAACACCTTTTGGAATGGGGTTGGCGCTCGCAGAATTGAATGAAATGGAAGACGGTGGTGAATGGAATATTTCGAAAGAGAGACACCTCCTTGAACGTCGGTCGTGCAGTGTGTCAATGGTCATGGAACAGTTGTTGAATTGGTGTTGGCGCTCGCAGAATTGTATAAAATGGAGGAGAGTGGTGAACATCCAGGCAATCAAGACCTCTTCGCGTCTTGACTCAAAACGGGTCAGTATCGTCTCTTGCAATCCAGGAGGTCTTAATGCCAGTGCTCACGACTTCCGATGGTAGCCAGTTTGCCCAAATCCCGCACCAACGATGAACTACGTCAACGGCCTCGCCCCGATCGTCACCACCTATGGGCCCGGAAACCTGCACCACCTCACCTACAACTCGGCCGTCGGCGGCAACGGCGCCGTGGGCATGATATCCACCACAAACGATGGGACGACGAACTTTCTCCTCGGGTTCTCGTACAATTACGAGGGCTTCGCGTTCTACTGGGACGGCGAGGGCCCCGCTTTCTGGCGTATCTCGGGTAACTCGACCTTCCGCGAGCCCGTGGGGTCGAGCTGGGCAAACGCGACGGGCGTGCCGTGGGGCAACGGGGTCGTCCTCGGCTTGAATGTCGCGGCGCAGGCATCGGCTTCTGGGAATGTCGGAGGCGCGGTTCCGGTGTTCTTTAGTGCAGAGGAGTTTGATTAGGGGGATGCCAGTAAATGAGCGATTTTCCCCGCCTCTCAAAGAAAAACCCTTCGCTTTACCGGTCTGGCCATCTCAGCGCAATGAATTGATTTAGTGCGTGGTTGGATCACCATACCTCGTCCCAAATACGCCCTACGGGCGCTGGAACTCAACGCCAGAAATCCATTCCGCTGGGTCTTCCTGGGTGAATCGAAAGACTCTCGCTAGATGTCTTCTTTAAAAATCGCGTAGCAATCACGCCGGAACTATGGGACCAAGTACGACACGAAAATTAAAACTAGAGAGCCTGCCAGAGCTCTCCCCCGGCAGTTCTTGTAGCGGGTGAAGCACTGATACCAACGACGGTGATGTACCATAAGGGCCGAAAATGAGTGATTGTGGTTGATCCTCTCGCGCGAGACATACTAACATTCCGGAGGCGAAGCGCTCACCGACGGGGACTGTTTGAGTGGGACGCCGGCGCCAATCGCAAAATGAGATGTCCGAGGGCCTTAACAGTCTAGAATACATCCAGAGAAGAATGATAGGAGGTGTGCACTGGCAGCATACGGCGCCAAGAGCCACATGGCGGTGGAATTGCGTAGCAAGCGTTGCCGGGAATAGCAAGGAACAGAGGGCAGGCGGAAGCAAATCTTTGGCGCAAAGGTGAGGTACTAGTGAGGTACATATAAGCGGCGGCCCAGAGTTGGAGGATGAGCATCATTCACGAGCAAGTACAGGTTCCGGAGGGAAGGAATAGACTCTAGAGATCGATCTGGTAATCGCCAGATAACGAAACGTCCTCCAGTTGGGCGTAGACACGAATTCGCGCGTGGGAAGAAATGCCCTGCACGTGACGAGGCGCGTCTTTTTCTGGTCGATGCACAACCAAACATTGATGACCCGAGCCGAGCCAATGAAGATCTGCACCCAACTCAAAATGGAGGTTACGTCTTGAGCTGACAAAAATATCTTGAAGCCGTTACTACGGGTGGGTGCTCGCGCCTTTGCTGGGACGGAGGTTTCCGCCAACCTAAGTATAATCTGTTGTCCTTCGTGTATATTGAATGTTTTCTGATATATGCATCGTTTTCAATGGAAATAGCCATATTCTGGGTCGAAATAAAAATGAGACTGTGCCAAAAAAAAAGTGTACAAGAAAGGGTCGATTGCAAGGTCAATTGAGAACGTCCTGTGGGCAAATATAATTGAGTGGGAGCTTGCAGTTCAGAGAGTGAGATGAAGTACGTGGAGACAGAGCTGGCTGGAGGGTATGTTGTACTGTGGTTGATACTGGATGTACCCAGTGGAGCCGTACCTCATAGGATTTTTGTATTGAGTGTTACCTCGGAAACAAGGCTACACGACAGAGAACACCATTATATTGCGCGGGGCGGGAGAGAGAAATTAGCTGAAGAAGCACAGGGAGGGGCAAATGTCAATGCATACCGTATATCCCTGTCTATATTCTGAGCAAATTGAGCATGATATGGAATAAGAGCTCGAATAGTACGGATGCGAATACAGCGCCAGGACTAATAATATGATGACAGTATGATAAATGTGGACGGCACCAAAACTTAGCCCGGCTATGCTCCAATCCAAGCCTCCGATTGGAACAGGCCCTGAACGCGACGTCTGTGACTGCAGCCCGGCCAAAAATATCATAAGCTAAGTTACTTGCCGTCAACGGGAGGACCCTGCCGATGCGATTCAGGTTGTACGACTCTGTCTTGTATAGTCACCCGAACCATGGATGCGTTACTTGTCATCTGCAACCCCGGGCCGGAACAGTCAGTCTCCTGCGCAGTGCGCGACCACCCGAGTCCGACGCGCAGGTGAATGGACATGTTCGTGAGTGCGACAACTTGTGGCATCAGGTCTTTGGCGAGGAACCGAAGAACAGACCGCGTCTGGTAGGTGACGGCAAAGAAGACCACCCAGCCACTGGCATGCTTATTAGGCGTTAAATTGGAGTCTGGCGTGAGAATAACACACGTCCATATCGCGGCGCTCTCCACCAAGATGGCGAGCACGGGCTGCGCGAGATGATGGGTGACAATGAAGGGTGTGGTGGGATATTGGGCACGTACCATGAATAGTCCATCCCCGATGTCCTTCACTGCTGCAATGGTTTTCCACACCTTCCATGCAATGAACGCTACACAAGGGAGGTAAATCTCAGATGGGTGAAAGGAAATGTAGGCTTCCGCACCTGTGCAATATATATTGATGCTACAGCGAGGTCAGTTAAATACAGGAGAAATGACACAACTAAACTCGCATAATAGTAAGCAGCCAGTTGGCCGTTACAACCAAGCCACCAGCGGATATCACGAAGAGGTTATGTCCGAAAGGGGACTGTGAAAAAAGATATGTGACGACGATCCCGCAAGCTATAAGCATAATCAGATTATACGCTGGTCCGAAACAGCAGTCAATTTACCGAGCGCTCCCAGCCACAAAATGGCGGGGACAACTACGACGCTTAAATTCCGATTCCATACGAGCCACAGCCGATGGACCTCGGCGCTCCAACGTCATGTAATGTGTGAGCACCAGCGATTCATGACTCACTATAACCGCATCCCCGATCAAAATAGTTGTCTCAAGCAATGCACTCCTCATGACCTCCGGTATTTGCGAGTCGTCCCCATAGTATCGAAGTTCAGCTTGAGTGTCGGCCGAGCCAATAACCGCTCGAAAGAGGCGAACAGCGGTTAGAGCCCAATGCTATTGCAGATCCAGATAAGTATGCATGTTGCGGCGATTATATCTCACCGCGCTACACGTCAAGAATATCGCCATGGTGGAGATGATTACAGGGTTCCGCCACGACCGAATATGCGAAGTGTGTTGTGTTGGTCTTGCGTATGTTGAGATACGGAGGCACAGGTTGGCGAAGAAGCAAACCAAGAAAACGCCGTAGAGAAGGCTCTCCAGAACCACCGCGGCCATCATTACGGACAACTTACTTCTAGATGAATCAGTCATTTTGTAATTTGAGACGACCAAAGTGTGCGAGAGCTAGGTAGAAAAGAGCAACTCAGTCTTCACGCAAAAGTAGCAGAAGTTTTATGTTACCTAGCGAAGTCTTTGCGCCCAGAGAACTTGAAGTAGCGGAAGTCTGAGAAGAGCCTGAGGCAACTCAGGTACAGAGTGGATATATACGAAGTACGAGTGCCTGGACATAAATAAATGGATAATATGAGCACCTATGGCTTAACGTTATACGAAAATGGCCGTCGACCCTGCAGATCGTAGTGTCCTGCAGGAACTTTCACAGCTGTGTGGCAGAACAAAGTATGAAGCGGGCTGGAAACCAAGCCTACCTACCTACCCACTATGCGGTGTCCGTGTAGTAGGCTTACGGACTCGAGAGATAGGTGGCGTTGACAGGATCGCCCACTCGCAGGAACACCTCCGGATTCAATACAACCACATCTCCTGTTGAGGTTACATTATGATTGTCGAACAAGGTACACCTCAAACGCACCTGGTACACGTCAAATATGGACATTTTTGGAAGGTGCCAGCCATCCGCCCACGGCATTCTCGTTGACGGAGGATCAAAAGCCAGTCCGTGTAAAACGGTGCCGTTCTGCACTTCCGCCAGCCGACCCTGCGCCAAGTTTCACCGTCCAACCAGACCGTACGTAGTTTCGCTCGCAGGCAAATTTCACCCAG
Organism: Mycena leptocephala; assembly: GCA_029378395.1. Taxonomy (NCBI): domain Eukaryota; kingdom Fungi; phylum Basidiomycota; class Agaricomycetes; order Agaricales; family Mycenaceae; genus Mycena; species Mycena leptocephala. The sequence continues at coordinate 41,437 of JARJLF010001405.1, read as the reverse complement.
TGCGACCTCATGTAACGGGCTTACAGGAGACAACCAGAAATATGTCCACAGACAAATCGTCCCAAAATATGATGTTCATGTTCGCTTCAATCGTGGTTCAAATCTTTATTTAAAGAAAGAGTGAAGTGATCGCTGAACTGTGTGCCTGAGCATGTGTCAAGGTCTCGAAGATAGCACTTTCGACGTCAGTAAAAATTTGACGGCATAGGAGTAGATCGCCTAGGTCTATCTGAACAACAGTCCCCTTGATATAAACGTATCGCGAAAGAACGCACATCAATCTGAATAGCCTGCTGTGCGGGTTACGATAGATGTATTTTTATTTTTATTTATGAACCAGTGTCGTGGATCCGTGTCGTTATAGAGGCACGCCAGCATTGATATAGTGAAAAGCGGTGAACAGGATAGGATAATACCCTCGAATACCACGACATTTTCTCTCAGGCTCGCAGGCGCGAAGTTCAGAGTGGATGGCTACTGAACCTGCGCCAGATCTGCAGAGTGGATGTACGCGATCGGTAATGACTTCATTTTCGACGGCGTTAGTATGGGAGTCTATCATCCTCACTGTGACACGGCTTTCCAGATAGGCGCCACCGGACTTGACTTCCGACCAGAATGTGGAAACAGTCGAGGAGACGACGGAAAGATTCCAGATTCATTCGGGCGACAGACGAAGTCAAATTCTGTCCACTAAACTATACGGGGACGCATTCGGTTGGATGGACACATTACCGGATACCCTTCATACTATGATAGTAGGGTCCACGACCGGGCACAAAGAGAGTGCACCGGATGCGTTACCAAGAAGAAATGGCGCGAAGTGCATGCGTCGCAGAGATTAAGGCCGCAAAGTTCAGCATGTCAGAATGACCTTGCATCCCCGCGCAGCTCACTGATAAGCGTAGAATCCGACTCCAGAAAAAGCGTGAGCCTGACATCTGAGGTCCGGGATCGATATGAGGAGGAGATGAGGCCGCTTTGGCGAAGAACTAGGGTCAATGTGGGCCCGCGCAGCGCGAAGCGTGGGTGTGTGGGGCGGGGCGAGATCGAGAGTGAGGGCGCATGTCCAGGGGATGAGTCCGCATGCGGGCGGCGAGAGCGGTGCACAGGGAAGCGACTAGGAGCGGATATCGATCACGCGTGCGCACTGGAAGAGGTTAAAGCGTGGGCGATGTTGGGGCGATGTCTGGGTTCTAAGGCGGGGCACGGGGAAACCTGTGGGATCTGCTCACTGGGGGGAGAGTGGTCCAGGGGCGATGGTGTAATTTGACTTGCTTTGTATACCGGGATAATCTCTAGACCGTAGAGGTCTACTGGTGCGCAGTTTGTCCCGTAGACATATCGGTCACCGGTCTAGATAATCCCTGGAAACCGGCGTTCGTTATCCGGACCGTGCCGTGTAATGCTACCTACCTTGAGTGATGCCGATCATGCCGTCAAAGTTATCTTCGGTGATCTCGGTCCGAAAAGTGACTTTCTCAATTAAAATCGCCCTGTGTGTTTGGCCCGCCCACGGATTTAGATGGACATTCTGAGTAGACAGAAATGAAGCTATGTACATTCCATTCACATCTCCAGCTTTGACCCAGAAAAAGTAATAAGATTTGAGTCCAGCGCAAGGAAGATCAATTTAAAGCATAGTGCTTGCACTAAGATTTGCTGTTATAGGGAAGACTGGTAACGAGTCTAAGGGCAACTGTGAATGGCCCTACTGACCTTCATCGCAGATTTTCATCTAATTCCCGTCTGTCATACCTCAAGTTCCACGTGGATGTCACACACATTCTGAGTTATTCACTGAACTCCGCGACTACCTGATAGTACTTGGTGGTGTGTTCTTCCCAAATATCAATGTTCAGATTCCAGATCATACTGACCTCGACTGCAAGACCTTTCGGTATTTTTTTCCACCATCCGACCATATCATGCCCTCATCGACTATGCTTGAATGCAAAGAACTCCCCACTCGGCCCCATGGATTCCAGGTGTGAGTTTCGTCGGTGTCCTCTCACCGCTTGTAAGGTTGCTCAATTTCGCACCCCGTTCAAATTAGGTTGTACGCCAGTGTGCAGCCAACTTCACTCCCTTCTATCGTCTCAACCCACGCAGCCATCTCTTCCTGAGTTCGTCCTCCAGAATATTTTATATTTAAAGTTGAGGCTATGTAAGAATAAAAATTGTGCTCGCATCGCTCTGACTTGTTGGTAGGTAGGTAGGAATATCATAGGTGCCCTTTTCACCACCGTCAGCTCCAGTTCGAGTTCCAGTCACCGGATAGATCGCAAGCTCATTATGGTCGCGGAGGATTGAAGTTGGGTTGATGCACTTTGTTGACTGAATTCAATTGTAAGTAGAATTATTATAGTACTATAGACAAAAGTCCGAAGTTATGTGAGCAGAGTTAGTTCTCAGTTCGAGCTCGGGAGCGGCGGGTTATCCTCGACCGTGGTAAGCGTTGGATAAACGTACCTACCGTTGGTAAGGGTGTCCGTCGGCCCATACCAGCGCAGGTAGAACCGGAACTCCCCACCGCCAGCGGGGGTCGGCAGCCAGCTGCAAATATCAGCAATGGAAAGTGCCACTTAGGAGAAGGACGTACTTAGATTCCCAGTCCGGCGAAGCAGCTACATCTGTGCTCTGCAGCAACATGTAGAACGGCTCGATGCTGTCCACGGGGCTGTCACCGCCGTAGACGAGTGTTCCATCGGGATACGTCATGTTGCCGCGGTTGTTGAGCGAATACCGGTTAATGCTGTTGGCCACCAGGAACCCGTCGCTGCCGTACATTGTCAGACTCCAGAATCCGGCGACCTGCGGCTTGCCAGAGAACTTCATCATATAAGTCTGGTTCGCATACAAGTTCTGGATAGCCGGGTAGAAGGGGTAGATAGCTTCGGCGGCCTGCAGCTGCAGGTACGCATCGACGGCGACGAAGGCGCGTATGTCGTAGTGGCTGAAGAAGTCCCCGCAGACGGCAGGCGCGAAGGCCATCCAGCCACCGCCGAGCGAGACGAGGTCCGCGGGGGTCTTGGGGACAGCGCCGAGGACGGCCTGGGCGGCGCTGTATGCGAGGTTGAGGTCGACGTCCGCAGGCTTAGTGTATGTGTGGGTGGCCATAGAAATACCAGCGGCCTCGAGTGTAGCAGTAATAGATTCGACATCGGCAGCCACTTCGGGAGGGTTGTATGCGGCGACACGAGCGGTGAGCTCTATAATATAGAGCGGAACGTCGCTGGTATCCAGGTTACCGTTGAGCAGCGCCGCGGTCAATGCGGGTGCGCGAGATGCAGACGCGGAGGGGCCGGCCTCTAGGGAGAAATTTGGCTGGATCGAAGACACGACATAGTCGATGTCGGTCGAATTGCTGACTTCAATCCGGAGGAGGGTCGCTCCGTATACAGTAGGCAGGTAGATGGTCCCCGCATATTCCCCGCTCGATCCAACGCAGCCAGGATTAGATGGACGATACTTGATCTGGTACTTCCCAGCGGTGCTGTTGGTGATCGTCCCGATATTGCACACATTATTTCCGTAGCTGGTGTGTTCGAAATGAGTGAGTAGACAAGATTGAATGATAGTACGCACACGTCGTAGAACGGCCATACGTAGAAGCGGCCATCCTCCAAGGCGGGTATGACGGCAATGAGCTCTCCCGCAGACAGGTCCAGTACACCGTGTGAGTACAGCGTATCCACGTTCGGCAAAACAATGGTGTGGTAGCTTGCGTTTGCGAGACTAGTTTCGTGATCAAGCACATTCGTCGTCCAGGTCCCTGTGTCATTCGCAATGTAGTTGGCAAAGAGCACGTATTCTGTCAACGGGATCCCATACTAAAGGAAAGGAATTGGAATCACACGGGGACGGTAGCGTAGAGGAGACTCACCACCAGAGATTGGACGGTGGCATTCTGTGCAGAAATACTGCTGCCAGTGGCACGGGTGTATAAGGAGAACGAAGGGGTCGCCAGAAAGGCGAGAGTAAAAGGAATGAAAATGCGCATGAGATAAAGAAGTGTGCAGCATCGAAAGCAGCATCGAGTTTTAAACTCTCTCACCGACGGACCATCCCGACGGAAAGGTACGTCAGACTTATGTCGTCGCTGCTGGGAGTTACACAGAAAAGCTCAGATCCTGGCCGTGTCCCTCCGACGGGAGAAGACCATGCGCGGCTGCATACCCGAGTCGCATTGCGTGCATCCATGAGATTGAGGACACGCTTGAGGATGAAGGAAGCAAGAGATCGCGAGTCACAATGCGCATGACCATCGACGGCCGGGAAGTGAGGAATCTTGAGTTTTCGTTTTACGGTGTCACACATGCATGCCTGAGACATCTATCTGTATTGGAATCCTGTTAGATCCCACGCGGAACAATCGGAGAAAAGCCAGACAACACGTACTTAGCTGACCGTCCTCTTCTTCGTCACCGATGGAGCGCAGCCGAATATTGTCATTGAATCGCGACGGCCATCAGAGCCCGCAGCGTACACGGAGTATCGAGTGGGACTCAATCCCATTAGGAATGGGACTTGACTTCTGAGCAATAGACAAAAAATGCGTATTTGACGCCTTCAAGGCCTTGGAAAAATGGACGCCAGAAGGCGTTGACCTACATGTTGAATTAAATTCGTGGGAGGAATCCCAGCGGGGTCTTCAGTTTCCCAGGTGTATTTTCCCCTGTCTGTGCGCAAAAAACCGGATTTTTACAAAAAGAATCGGATGGGGGGCGAATATTGCAACAACTTCTCACGAAAGTGGGCCGATATTACCTAGGAAGAAGATTGCAAAAAAGAGGACTACTTTACATCGCTCCAGCGCCCGTCTGGCCATAATAGGGTCAAGTGAAAAAGGCAAAAAACTACAAATAATTGGAAGTTTTCTTAGTCAGAACAGAGAGCGGCCAGTGAAGTAAAGTAACCAGACTTACAACTTCTTCGACTGTGGGGTTTGAACTGCCAGCGGCATAGGCCACAAGATTTGGTGAAACTGCGACTGATGTACACATATGCGTGTGTGATGAGTATTTCTTCGGAATTATGAGGACGCACGGCGATTGTTGGTAATATCATGAATAATGGTGAGTGAGTGTTGAGCTGGAAGTTGTGGTGAATTCCAGGAGAGAAACAAAAATCCCGAATGCTTGGTGTGTCTACTCACTGCCGCCCTGGTCGGCTGAGGGGTGATAAAAATATTTATTATCAGCAAGAAAAAAAGAGACAATGATGCTGGACACAGGGATACGCACTCCAAACCGGCGCGAGAATATTGCGCCCAAAGTCGCTTCGAATGGCGAACGCCATGGGTTCACCGCAGAGCGTCGCAAGGTTGCCGTAGCCTCCGAGGAGAGTCGTCCTCGTGTCGCCTGGGAGGGGGAACGCGCCGCCTGATCATTATTTTTATTATTTCGTGCATAGTTAGTGTACCAGGTAACCGAGAAGGCGCAACGGAGACTAACGTGGGAACCCATCAGATGGTGTGATCTCCGCACCCCAGGCGACGTTCCCATTAGGGATGGGGACGTCATTGCAGTTGGTTGCGCCCACGACGATCGAGACGTAGGGAACGTTAGGGTCGACGGGGCTCAGGATTCTGGTATTTTTTAGAATGGGGAGAATCTTTGTGAGTTTCACAATTGAACGGTGAACGTACTGGAGAAGAACGACGTCCCCTTCATTGGTCGAGTTCGTGAATCCAATCACGGCTAGATAGTTGGACCGGTCGCCTGTCTTTTCCAGAGCTGCGCGCGCGAGTATGAAGTAAACGTTCATGTGGGGCTCGCTAGCTACAGAGAATACTCACTGAAAATCCCCTGAGACCCCAGAGTTCGCGCCTAAAAATTCCGATGAGCACATTTAAATCGCAAGCAGGGTTCCTCACGACTTACCACTGCGCCAACGAAGGTCCCACTGGTGGTGTTGTACGCTCCGAGATAACCGGCACTATGGAAGGTCGCAGTCAATGGACACTGACCGAAGTGAATTTACAGGAACCAAGCCTCTGACGACTCACAGCGAGCACTGTGCAAAGGCAGTAGAGACAGAAGTTGCAAGGATGAGCAAGAGCGAAGGCCGGATTGCGGATAACATCCTGGGTACGCGGAAACACCACCTTACTACTCCTCGTATTTATATGCACGTCCTACTTACCGGCCACCGGCAGGAGGGTTCTAAATGATGGATCATTTAGAGAATGACGCTTGACGGCGGCCAGTTGGCTTTCCCCCTCAGGGGCGCGCTAGCGAGAGCAACTGAGGGCGCGCCGAAATTGTACTTGAGCCGCGATGAGGTGCCTGGAAGTTCGAAATGATGGATCAGTCAAATGAATAAGAATAGTCATCCAAGGTGGGGGAAGAGCAGGCTTTTCAAACTCGTGGAAACTTACAGAGGGGCGTTCTGAGCAGGACCCAGAGGCGGAGAAAGGAAGGCCAGGTCAATAGCTGCAGAGTTTCAAGTTAACATGAGTCTAAACGAAGATCCGTATAAGCATGAGAACGCATCTGTCCATCCATATTCAGGTACTTTCTGTCGCCGCTACGCTAAAAGAACCGCGTTTGGAACATGTGTGTGAGAAGCTCCGAGGATTTTGAATTACCTCCAACCCTGTCACTTGGATCAGGCTTCTTCAGCTTGGAGTGTAAGCAGCTACTACCGTAGAAACTTGCACGACTTCTTGACAACTCACGCCACTGTCCCCATGGGCTATCAGGTAGTAGTCACTAGCCTCAGGTTGCAGAAGAATAGAGAGCGGCTAGTAGGGGAAAGCGCAGAAGACAGCCCGACAAACAGCTCAGAGAACGGATTCTTGGTGTTGGCGCAAGACGAAAGGGGAGAGATGGAAGAAGCGGATCAAAATCTCTGACAAACACAGGTGATGCGCACGGACTTTTGACGGCAGACGTGTCGTAACAAAAGTTGAATGTTGGTTGAACAAAAGTACCAGATGCTGCTACACCTGCGAAAGCTCTAGAGTGGGCGCAACCTTTGGCCGCTTCAAGAAGATAAAATTGTGGGGAAATGACTAATTGTTACGCAGTCAAGGCAGTAACGAGATAGATAAGACGTGCACTGTTGTTGTTGCCAAGACGAATAGCCTCCTATAAACCAAATCGTCCGAATTCCTCCATGACTTCAAACTGGCTGAGGAAGTCCGTTTGATTTCGTCTGAGCGTGTCCACAATGGGCCCAACCTTCCCATCAAGAAGCCGCATCACGATTTTCGACGCCTCGTTATACTTGGGCCAGAAAGTTCCTGGATTGAGATCGTTGACAAAGGAGATGTAGAAGTCCTGCATCTGCGTCACGAGTTTCTGAGCGGGTACCGGGTTGGACCCTATATCCAGGTAGTAGAGGTCGTTGGAATGGAATACTATTTGTCAAAAAAAAAACATGAATGAACACCAGCGGAAGCGAGGAGTCAGGCTGGGACAAGAACTTGCCTCCGAGGAAGGCCGGGAAGCCGGGAATTCTTTGCTGGAAGGAATATGCCCACACGTCCTGGTTCCGCTGCTCGGCCGATGCAACCTTGAGGAATTGACGCTGAGGAGCCAGGAACCCATTATCGTTGAAGAACTCAGCAGCACGGTCATAGATGGTACTATTCGATACTCTCTCCGGGTGGGCGTACAGACCGAGAAGTTGGGTGATAGTATCCTGAGACACATTTCTAATTGATTGTCCAGCGATGAAGCCGCTCAAGATGGAATTTTCCTCTTCGATGGACGGCTGGGGGGAAAGATCAAGTAATGATGAGCCAATCAGACTTGAAGAGTCAATGAGCGACGTTGGAGGAAATTTGAATCGAGGGGCTCACAGGTTGCCTTCATTAAGATTCGTGCCAGTGATGATGGGCAAATCCAGGAAGTCGCCGTCAAGGGCCTTCTTGGCGGGGTATTCGTCGATGAAGGAGCCCTGAGGGCCTTTGCAAGTCATCGACCATGGCGGTTGATTACCAACGGGAGGCTGGTAGGTGGACAATGCCAATGGCCAGAACGTCTACAAAGTTGAATTTAGGTTTGCTGCCCAGATGCAAATTCTTCGCTCAACGTACATCAAACGGAAGATCCTGCAAACACCTGAACGATGCTGCACCGGATCCACAGCCTGTAATATTACTCAAAATGGTGTAACCACCGCCTGGGCGATCATGCCACTCGCACGGTACAGTCGCGAGGACTTGCGAAGTACCGGAGCTGGATATCCCAGCGCGGAATGTCTTCTTGGAGTCGGGGAAGAGGTAATGCATGTGAACACCACCTGCGCCTATATATCAAAACAGGTGAACATTTGTAAAAGAGGATCATGAACGAATATACCTGCAGATTCACCCGAGATGGTGACGCGCGAGGCATCGCCTCCAAAATTCGCAGCATTATCCTGAATCCACCTAAGGGCATCGCGTTGATCCTGGAGTCCAACGTTCAAAGCTGAATTTGGAGCTTGGGCACTGCCAATCTGCATAATATATCTAAGGGTTACTGTCTGAGGAGCTGAAACCCGGTGCTCACGAATCCAAGAACGCCCAGACGATAGTTGAATGTTATGAAGATGATTGGCTTATCTGTCGCAATACTACGACGGACCAAACCGGTGCCGTCCCATTCGGAGCCAGACCCCTCGAAGTACCCACCTCCCTGATAGACAGATGAGAAGGAAGCGAATGCCAGTAGTCAACTGATACAGACATGAAGGTAAACCTGAATGGGTAGTTTCTTCTTGATCGAGGTCGATGTAGGCCGCCAGATCTGCAATAGTGACACTAAACAAAGGAGCATCCCAAGACTCGAATGATACTGACGTTAAGAAAAAGGCAGTCCTCGCTTTGGTTCGCCGCTTGGAGCGGTGGGCCAATTGCGACGCCGCCGGTCTCTAGGAGCGGAGGCTGCGGACAGTCCGCGCCAAACGCAACAGCGGACTGCAAACCCTCGGGCGCCGTTGTGATGGGTACAGAGGGCGTGAACCGCTTCGGCGGGGATGCAAAGCGGATGCCTTTGAATACATCGACGGTGTTCTGCGCATCGTGGACTCCAATATAGGAGCCAGAGGATGTGCTGACAATTGGTCCACCGCTTCCCAGCGTACTGGGAAGCAGAGAGAGGGTGAGGAGAATGAACTTGAAAGAATCTTGAAGATGCATCGGAGAATGGTGGAAATGGTTGACCTTGTCTCATATTTATATCTGCTCATGAAGTTAGTCATTCTTCTCTTCTGACCATTCGTCCTCATGTGATCTGGCTTTGCGATCCAGTAATGCTCGCGTTTCGCGCATTTTTCGCGCATTTTCTCATCCCCTAACGGTTCGAAGGCTGTGGATCCCGATCGCTCTGATGCCAATCACGGTCAAAATGCCCGGGCACCTCGTTCTGGTCTGGCGACACCTCGCCGATGGATTCCAGCCAGCGCTGAACGCGGATGAGCCCATCTTTGTGGCCCGCAACCAGCCCCTCCACATCCACCACTGCGACCGTGTAGATTGCAGGGCAGGCGCCGGATACGCGAGACGAAGCAGGCCGTGTAGCGCTGATACGGGCTCGGCAAGAGACAAGATCATCGCGGAACAGCGGTTTTGTGGCGCCATCGCCTCCGGGGAAAGAGAACATCCCAATCGGACGCGAAGTTCAGGATTCGTGGAATCGACCCCAAGGGGCACCTGCATGGATCGAAATCAAGACTGCAACCCAGAAAATGCGGAAATGCGTATTTGGCGCCTTCAGGGCCTTGGAAAAAAAGGACGCCGACTTTACGGATTGAATTAAATTCGGGGGCGGGACTTTAGCGGGGTCTTGATTTTTCAGGTGTATTTTTTCAGCTTGTCTGTGCGTAAAACGGACTTTTACCGAAAGAATCGGATGGAAAGGTGAATTTTGCAACAAGTTCCTACGAAAGCGGGCCGATATTACTAGGTGGATGAGGTCAGCCCCTGCGACCGTGAGTGCTAACGAAGCGGCCATGGCTTTATAAACAGCATGTGCTTTAACAGCATGGGAGATCGCTCCGAGTCGCCGATATCTGATCAACGACGGTGCTCTCCAGGACCATGCCAGCACGGTGACTTTTGGTTCTCGATCATTCACGACCACATACTGTACTATTTCGACCAAATGTTCACGGGGTGTCACCTGTCACCTAACGTGTTCATTTTCTTGAGTGTTCATTCCTTGGCAATCATGGGAAACTTGCCATATATGGTAGTCCGGCGAACGCCGGACCAGAAATTTTGGTGTTTTTCGGGGCTGCAAAATCCGAATGTCACCGTCACCTAGGCCAAAAATGTTCAGTTCACGACCCTCCGTCACCCATCACCTGAACATTTGGTCGAAATAGTACAGTACACGCAATTATTACTCACCGAGTATATGAAACTGATTCAGATGAAAGGCACACGTCCCGATTTGAGGCCATTGTCAATGGTTATCTTTCCATGGCGTTCTTACCTGTCGACAAGTTCTGGAATGTTTGGACAGACCTGCTTTAATCAGTGGCATTTACGAATTCACAGCGTCAGAAGAGGATGTGCGGGCTTCCACCCGCATAGATCTTTCATGCCATGCGTTGTGATGGGCTAAGCTGGGTCGGGAAAGGGGAAGGAAGACGCAGACACCGCCAAACACCGTTCGGCAAGATCCGCATCACGGCATGCCGGCAGTCTTTTTCTCGCCTCCCCACTATGCGTCCTCTTGCGCATTACTGTCTTCGCGCGTGTCTCAAACAGTTGCAAGGACATCAAGACGCCCGATTATAATGGCAGAAGACTGCCAAGGTCGGCGAATGTTGTCCGGTGGGATGGCTGGAGACATCGGGGTCCGTGACGGTCCGGCGCGCGACAAGTGTGCGCAGAACCGCCTGAAGTGCGATGTGGGCGGTTTTTCAGGTGCAGGGTTACGTTTTAACGGCATATATGAGGAATGGTGCCCTTGCGACGCACCGCGGGCTCGCGGTGCGGGAAATCACCCTTGAGCTCACTAGGGGTCCACTCTCATCGTCGTCGACTACGGACGTAGCGAAGTGTCTGTGTCGGCTCCCGCACTAACCACTTCATCGGTCTAATTAAACTGGTTAGAGCGGGAACCGACCCATTCCAAGTATTGAATTCCCCCACTATTTTCCCCGCTGTCCACATCCGACGGCGGTGTTTCACTCTTGTTGAACTGGCTCCACGACAGCCGCGCTACAGGAAGCTGGCAGACAGCTCTTAACGGCACAGCGCTCATTAAAATGAAATTCCGATGGCAGAGGAAACTCGGAGCGTTCGTGCAAGCTGTCATTGGTAGAGTGGGGAATGCCCGAATCTCGCTGGGAATGCCCGAGTCTCGCGGAGGCTTCGTCTTCTTGAAACTATAAAGCACCAGAACTTACGCCCGACACCTCATTCGCTTACCACTCCATCGTCTTCAGGGAAATTCATGGCCCCGATTGCCACTGTCGCGCTCCTCGTTCGCCCCGACGACCTACAGGTCTTGTATGAAGGCTTCGTCTCCCACCCAAGCTCTCCTTCCAACGAGTGCCGAGGCGATGTTCTGCCACACAAAGCCTCCCTTGCCATTCTACACCTGGCCTGGACTGTCACAGTCCGACGCTGGGCTGGCATTGATACGTTCTGTGTTGGCGGAAACTATTCGAGGGGTGTCTGTTACGTGCACGATCGCGACATCCCACACTCGGCGCTGATCCAGATGAATCCCGAGACCAGCCTGCGGGAGCTATTTCACCAGCTCTTCGGTGCCATGGCCGCCGATGCGCCATCTGTGCCGCGCAAGGTCACCAGTCGGAGCCTAGGCAGCTACAGCGCCGCAATCTGCCTTCCGAGACCGGTTCAGAAACGCGAGGCCGCTGAGAAACTACCGCAGGTATGTGAGATGATCTGCTCGAAGTGAAGTCCTTTCAACCGTCCACCACAGACCAGTCTTTATCTTGAATTCTCCCCACCGACAGGGAAAACCGATCAATGGTTGGTACATCTCCACTTGGAGGACTCCAGAGAGCCGTCCTTGACGCCAACCATGGGCGCCAGTATGTTGCACGCTTTCAACCAGACATTGAATTCGATCGTAAAATCCCCCGCGAGCTCCGTCGACGAGGTCGATATGTGCTCTGAGCATCATTTTATCCAGATCCGCGGATTCACCAAGGACATCTCCCCTTTCAACAACACGCTTCTGCACGATCTCTGTCTGCGACACGCCAAGACGCAGCCGGATGCCTGTGCAATCGACTCGTGGGACGGCAACCTTACCTACGAGGAGCTGGACGACCTGACCTCGCGCTTGGCTCACTATCTCGTTGCCCAAGGCGTCCGTCCGGACACCTTTGTGCTTTGCTGTTTCCCCAAGTCCACCTGGGCTATCGTCGGCCGGCTGGCCATCCTCAAAGCGGGCGGGGCTTACATCTCTATCGACGCCAGCGATCCCCCGTTCTACTTGGAGTCCATCATCAGGCGCACCCAGACTCGCATAATGCTTACCGCGCCAGAATATATTGCGAGGTTCCAGTCACTGGTGTCTACCGTCGTCGAGGTCACTCCAGCTGTTCTGAGCTCTCTCCCGGTCAAGAACGGTGTTGCCTGCCGCGATGTGCGGCCAGATAGCCCCTGTTTGATTCTATTCACATCGGGTAGCACGGGCGCACCCAAGGGGATTATCCAGGAGCATCGATCCTACGCAACAGCCATCGGCGACTACGTGGCTATGCTGGGTCTCGACGCTTCCAGTCGCGTGCTTCAGTTCGACGACTACGCCTTCGATATCTCCAACAACGACTTTCTCGCGCCGTTGACAGCGGGCGGTTGCTGTTGCGTGCCCACGCCTGAGAAAACCATCGCCGCCCTGCGCGAGAACATCAACGCCCTGCGCGTCAACATGACCTTTTTAACCCCCACCGTCGCCATCCAGCTCGGACCCCGCGACATGCCCACGCTCAAAACGGTGTGCATCGGCGGGGAACCACCCTCCCGCGATCTCATACGCGACTGGGCTGGACACGTCCGCCTGATCAACCAGTACGGCATGGGGGAGGCTGCCACATTCTGTGCTTACAACGACAACCTCAATGCAGACTGCAATGGCATCGTTGGGCGCGCGGGCAGCGGCGCTCTCTGGATAGCCAGTCCCATGTCACCGGAGCAACTCGTTCCCGTCGGTGCTGTCGGCGAGATCCTGATCGAGGGCCCGCATCTCGCGCGCGGATATCTCGACGGTGTCGCCGCCAAGTCCGACGTGGGTTTTCTCTCCCGCCCGCCTGCGTGGATGCATCGCATCCACCCCCACCGCGGTCCGACCCGCGTATACCGCTCAGGAGATCTGGGCCGATACCACGCCGACGGCACGGTGGAGCACCTGGGGCGCAAGGACACGATGCTCAAGCTGAATGGGTGTCGAGTCGAGTCAAGCGAGGTGGAATGCGTGCTGCGCCGGTGTTTATCGGACGAGGATGCAGTAGTGGTCGATGTGTTAGGCACGATGCGCACGAATGAAGAGCCCGTTCTGGCGGCGTTTGTGCATGTGGGATCGGAGCGTAAACCCGGCGTCAATATCGGCATCCAGACTATCGATGAGGATCACACGGAGTATCCTCTCGTGCGTGGCATGCGCACGATAGCTAAAGATCAACTACCGGAGTATATGATTCCGTCGTTGTTCTTACTCGTTGACCGCATTCCGCGCACCAAATCCAATAAGACGGATCGGAGACGGCTTCACATGTATGGACAAGATTTTTTACGTGGCGAGAAGATTTTGAATCGTGCATGAAGGGCAGGACTTTCCCTACTGTCCTAGCATACTAGCCTAGCATAATAGCGTATATTATGACGTTCCCGATGTCACTTGAATCAATTTCTCTAAATTTTTTTTTAGTCTCTTCAGTGCGGAGCGAAAGGCTTTGCCCCTTTTTTTAACAGAAAACAGCCCGATGTCACTTGAATCAAATCTGGGGGGAAAAAATCAGATTCCCGAACCTTTTTTTCTTCAAATCCTCTAGATTGCATACCTGCATGCTATGCAAGTGGTTGGGGTGGGTCAGGAAGTAATATACATAAATACGAAGCCTGCCTCGTGCCGCGACGGCCCCACTCCCCCCAATGACGAAATGATGATTCGCGGGCGCGCATTCAACTTGATCATCCGCGAGCGCGATGAACTTGGAAGTTCCAAATTTTGGACAACTACTAGTAGTACATGGCCGCGCATTGATATTTACAGTAAAACCTCGGTCCTCACAACTGAATCGCCACTCCCTCGATCGCCGTCACAAGGAGAAAGCGCGCGACCGCGGTCATCTCGGGAATGTTTTTTCAATGATTTTCTGTCCGCAACCCGGCAAAGCGGCGAAGTTTGTCCTCGTCGAAGCCTGCATTCTTTAATTTCTCGTACCAGCCAGCGGCACCTCTGCCAGGAACCTCTTCAAAAATGGGCCAGGACTGGGCTGCGCAGTGAGCTGTCGCGAGCGGGGACAGGCTCGGAGCCTTGGAAGTCGATGGATTGTGAGCGGATCCCAGTACAGCCAAACGCGACGTGCCGGAATGAATGACCCAGGGTGATACCAAATGAATATGCGCCCCTCGGGTGAGCAAACCTGCTGCCACATGAGGATGGCAAAAAAGACCACAGATGAATACGGTGCTGTCATTTCCGGTTCTCAGAGATCCGGAGCGCCTGAAAATACAGGCGCCTGGGAGGCCTTGAGCATCTGGGACACAGACGAGGCAATGGAGCCGCGCAATCCCGTGTGTTTGCATGGATTACGGACGTCCACGGCGGTGAGCCGGGATGAAATCCGTATGATAAAACTTCTGGGCGTCACAGGACAACGCGAGAATCGGTTCAAGAATGAGGAGAATATAGTAGGGTAAGTAGACGCACTGGAAGTATCCGCAAAGATAAAGAGAGCGGCGCGCAGGATCAGCAGCGTCTAATTTATCCAGGTAAATTTCAGTCCTCCGTTTCCACTGATCAAACAAGCCTCAGATGTTTTTTACGCGTCAAACCGTCACGAGACGCGTTTCAGCGGTGGAGAAGAAAATCCTCCCAGAGCGCAATGGGATGCAGCGAGAGCTCAGAGTGTAGTTGAGATTATCAGAGGAATAATTACTAGGCAAGCAGGACTGAAGTGGGCGGGGGGTTGAGGTTGAGAGCAAAAGGTAATTGATTCGGTGGCGATCAACACAGCCACGCGGTTTCCTTTCTTCTCACCAACGCCGTTATAACATTCCAACGCCCTAGTCTTTGCGACAGAAATGCGTCTCAACTCATATCAGTTTTCAACGCTCTGCATTCCTTTCCCCTCCTCCTTACTTAGACTCGCCTCGGGATACTTAACTGGCGCAATCCATTAGTTAGTCTACTCCGAGTCCGCGCCCACTGCTTCGTGTTCCCTGCCGGCTCTCCCGTCTCGCTCCACACGTCGTGACTCCCATCTCCCGGCTCATTTGCTCCACCTCTTTTGTTTACAGTGTACGGTACGTACCACGTGTATCTCTTCCATACGCCCTCCGCTCACCTGTCGTCCCATCGCCTGCCAGTCCCGGCTCGCCCAACGATCTGGAGAACACACATTACTACAGGAGTCGTTCAAGGTGCGTCGTACCCAGTCTCAACTGCCAACATTAATGCCATGTAACCCTGCCGCCGTGTTCCACAGCCCATATTCAGGTCTCCCCCCGCTTTTCTCATCGTCCACGAACTCCGTGCTCGCCTGCCTCCCATGATACGCGTACACAACGTCGCGTTTGGCCGCCGTAAAACCTGCCCCGTCTCCCAATGCAACCCGTCTCCATCCAGGCTCAATATCATACTGGACGCGCGTGGGTATGTCCACCTCCCTCGAGCCCTCGTTTATCTATTTTCTTGCATACTCACCTTCATCGTCCAGGTACTTATCATTTACACTGCGTATGTTCTCCGGACATCGGCGCGCAGATCCTCCAGAATATACACGCTGCCCGCCGGTGTCAGCGCTTTGTCTAGCCACATCCATTCTGCGCAGACGCGAATCCTTGTCTCGTCGCGCCTGCGGCTTGGCAGAGCGCCATGCCCATTGGCTTCTGTGCTGGGGGATGTGCATACCTGCCTTGCTTCCTCCCTGCTCCTCCACCGGTACCATGGCCGAACTACTTCCGCGCATCTCATCGCCGCACATCCGTTTACCGAACTCCACCTGCTGATTCAATTATATTAGCCCAGCTCCCCATGGCGCACCCAAATCATATGTTCGCCTGGTTTCTTTCAGCTAATTCAAATGTCGTAAATGTCGTATCTGCTGATTCTCAGTTTGCAGTCATACTGGATTCGACCCGAGGTTCTCATTTCGCTCAGTCGAACATCAAAAATATTGGTCGTGGTATTCTCTATCTTGCATTCAGCCGCCGCTGATTATTTAGACGCGCAACAAATTCGCCGTTCCCGTCTTGGTATTGTAACCGCCTCCTTGTCATTGTCATGGACTCCCCGAAATGTACTGATTCTTATCGGGCGTCTGTTCCGCTGTGGAATCTTTTTGTTGACGACAGTTCGACGCCGCTGATCAGTCGCCGCAGGTTTCTGCGGACTTCATATTTTTTCGCTGCGGAACCCCGACGATCGTATCCCTGGGCAATCGTTGAATGAAACTCACCTTTGACGCCTTGATTCGCCACCCTGAAACTGGTCCTAAAATATTCTGCGCAAATAAACAATATCAAACACATCCTTGAGCTCGCAGTATGGTGCATTCTCTTGTACGTGCACCATCGCCCGAGGTTCTGCGCGTACGTACACCACCTGTTCATTTGTCACCGTCGTTTAGTGAGATAAGAATGATTCTCTTGGACTAAGCCAGTATCAGGTGTAAGTTTGTGTTAACAGTCATAAGTCTTCGGAAAATCTGATGACGGCCACGCAAATTTTAAACCTTGCATACCGGGACCGATAGATCAATGTGAAACGGCCCATCACTGAATCTCGAATTCGGAGCTACTGGCTCGACGAGTGGGATCTATGTAATAAAAAGAACATCGCAAAGGTGTTTTATGACCTCAGTCGAACGAGGGTCTGCTCGATCGAACTAAGACCCATCTAGCGAGATGCATGTGCGGGTTCCAATACCATGAATCTTGGTTGGATCTGAAGCAGAAGGGTTAAGCTCCGCAGCTCAAGGGCAGGGATGTAAACCCCGCAAGGTCCAGTCACGTTGCAATTGTAGCCTGGACCAGGCTGCTGCGAAAATTCAACCGGAACACACCTCGCCCTCACAATCATGTGCTATCTAAAATTGACTTACACAGGGGGCATGCCCCACCGCTTAAATTCCATAAGCCGCAGACGCTTATGAACGGCGGTTTGCTCGCAGTTTGCTCGCTTATTGATGGCTCGGAGAAATTGCCGCGTGTTTCCCTCGTGTGCATGTGTAATGCACATTGATGTGTCGTGGGTTCAAACCTGCATAGCAGCATTCTTTTTAAATATCACCTTTCATTTGCTGGCAGACTCAGAAGTACACAAGGAATGTTGGCTACACCTCTAAAAATTACCAAACTTTATGTAGACATATATCTGTCTGCATTGTTGAATTTCTTTCAGGTGTGTTAGGTACATAGCAAATATTCCCTTATTCAATTCAACCCATGGAGCTTATAATATCTTCTTTGGCTCCTTGGAACACAGCCAGTATCTTGAAAAGTATAAGATTTCAGAGGGATACAGGCAAAACTCCTTTACCAAATGTTTGCAGTCTTTGAGGAGGAACTAATGGTATAGTGCCAGATGGAACATAGGCCAGTCAGTGTTTATATGCTACCATTTGGGTGCCTGAGATCCATAACCTCAAAATGGGTGCCTCATTGAGAGTGCTGGGATGATAAGTAGAGCACAATATATTACAACTTGGCATGTTCCAGAAAATGGGACCGGGTCAAGCTGATACATTATCTTGAATTTTGTTTCAAAAAAAGTTCATAGAATATGATTCACCATGATGGCATATGTCAGATCCACTGAATTTCCCTCTCGAAAATTATTCACTATGAGTTGTTAGAAAAGCACAAGGTCATGAAGGCTGGAAAAAAATATAGAACTGCTGTAGAGAATATATTTACAGAGAGTTCAGTAATCTGTTGTATATGTGATCAACATTCCTTGTCTATTTCTGAGTCTGCCACTAAATAAAATGTGGTATGTCAAAAAGAACACTACTACGCAGGTTTGAACCCACGACACATCAATGTGCATTACACATGCACACGAGGGAAACACGCGGCAATTTCTCCGAGCCATCAATAAGCGAGCAAACCGCGAGCAAACCGCCGTTCATAAGCGTCTGCGGCTTATGGAATTTAAGCGGTGGAGCATGCCCCCTGTGTTAAGCAGAACAGAATAAATACACTTGGCTATTATACTCAGCTCAAGTTACAAGATAAATACTTGTAAGAGGTGAAAGGTGCAAGAATGGCAAAAAAGGACGGAACACTGTGTAAGTTCTTACCTGCTTCACCCTCGCCCCTTTCAATTTTGAACTTCTCAGCCTCAACTGAATGCTTTCCGGAAACAGTTTATGCCGGAAACGACGTTGAATGGCCTCCCACAAGTCTTGCATCAATTTGTGCAACATCTTTGGCTTGGGACGACCGTTCAAAAAGTGGACGAGCCGTCGTCCAAAGCTCTGTAGCATATGAAAAATTCTTGTTCTTTCTGGCAAGATCTCCGAGACGCAACAAGCATTGGCCTTTGCTGCAATGAACATCCATCCGTGTGAATCCATGCAAAGCCACCGTAAACAGGCTGTGTGCAGTATCATCACCTCCCTGGGCAATAAATAAATCCCCGAGACAGAGAATGGCTTTGTGAAGTGCCAGTTTCTCTCGTGACTTCTGTGCATGGCTTAAAAACACCGCTGGCCATTTCGGTGCACACCCGAGAGCATGCCAACGCCCTGGGTCTGCAAGTCTCTCGAGACAGAAAGTCACAACTTGATTTTCTTTCCCCCAGGCTAAATTCAGACATTCCTGGAATAATTGCATTGCCGATGAGCCGTCGGCTTCGAGTGTGAGGTCTGCTAAAATCATTTTACAGAAGATCGCTCCGAGGCGATAGTTGCCGGCGCTGAATATCTTCTTGGCTTGGTTGAGATCTGCCTCGACATCCTCCTTGGCTGCCCCAATCATCACACTGCTCCCCGCGATGTTGATAAATACGAGACCACAGAAGAACCCTTGCGTGTTCAACTTGTCCGTATATGTTTTACTAAATTCAGTGTAGATACTTCTGGCTTCAGTATATTCCGATTTCAGGAGATGAACCTCTGCTCTAGACATTTTGATATAGTCATCAAGGCCACCTCCAGACATGCCACAAATTGCTAGAATCTCTTCTGCTCTACGGAGCTGCACTATGCTGTCTTGATAGTCGCCGAGCTGTGTGGTGCATTCTGCTCCAAGATGCAGTGTTCTTGCCTCTTGATAGAGATTTGCTGACAAATTAGCCAACCTCCGTGCCTCCCTGATCTGTGTCTGGGCAGTACGTTGATCGCCGGTCCTCAACTTAATGCGGGCAATTTCAATTAACACACTGCTCTGCCTGTCTGTATCTTCACAAGATTTTGACAATTCGAGAGCCTTCTGAAGGAATGACATAGCAGTGGATATCTCGCTCTGACAAGAGACCCAGTAAGATGCGGCAGCCTGGTAGAATTTCGCTAGTATTATTATCATCAACATGAATTATGAAATGGGCTGAATAGGAGTAGACTCACACACAAGCACTGGATCATTGAAATGATTGCAATGGGAGATGCCCTGAGCAATCAATAGATCTGGATTCTCGATGGGTCGAACCCATGCCGACAGAAGAACTTCCACAATGAAGTGTACCTCCAGTTTGTGGTCACCAACGTGGGATAAAACAGCAGGAATGTGATCCATTAACGAGGCAGCACCCTGGCCAGCAACTCGTGTGGCTGAGCTGAGATTTACAATACAGCGTATTGTCTCTCCCAGGTCTGGATTATCTGAATGCAACCCCAGATATAGTACTTGTTGGAGGTTCCCTAGATTCAATGTTGTTTGATTGAGAACACCCCCTAGTTGTGCCGGATCATATTTCGCAAATTCCCTGTATAGATCTAAAAGCGAATGGAAATACTTTTGAAGTGGGTGTGTAAGGAGCTGAGAAGGGGGAGAGAACTGCTGAACATGTTCTCTGATGGGCATTAGAGACCGAAGTCGCTTCTTGGTGTCATTGTAGGCCAGTGAAGTAGCAAGGAGCGCTGGTTTACACCCCAGGATATTCTGGATGGGCAGATTGCTTTGAAGAAGTTCAGCATCTGAAAGTCCATCTGGAAGAATCGAGAGCAAGCTCAATAATTCCTTGGCACCAGCTGTGATCCTGGGGCTGGAGAGAGAAAGTCTGATCGATGCATCCAAATTGGACTTCCGGTCATTGCCCGCAGAGAAAAGAGAGGTTTTCTCAGTCTCCCACCGAGCCAAGACATTGGCACAGCCTTCATAACCCACCAGATGAGCAATGAGATCCACTGCGAGAGGCATATTATCTGTCAACCGGAGCAGTTGTTTAACGTCTTCGTTGTGATGAAAATCATCTGTGATATCAGTGAAAATTTGTTGGGCAGCCTCATCTGACACGGGCTTCAGAGGTGGCAAAAATGGATGAGTCCATGCTACTTTCGCTGGTCTCTCTGCGCCCCGCATCGTGACCTTTTGAATATGAGCCGCAGAAACTGAAAAATGACAAGAGACATACTATTAATACAAGGTGTTGGACACCTGTGAGGCAGGATAGGAACTCTTCGAGTCCAGCGCGGGAATGGGTTGGCTCCCATGGGGTTTCCAGATTATCCAGAATCAACAGACAAAGCGGCCTCCCACGAAAATATTGAACAACAGGTTTGGTGAGGTCTTTTCCAGCCTTCAATCCCAGGTGTAAGCCAATTAGAGCTGCCAACTCTATGCTGGTCGTTGCAGACTCTGCACTGATAAAATATTTGTCTTCAAATTTGGTAGAGATTTTGGGGTGGTGCAAGGCAGCTCTTGCCAACGATGTCTTACCCATTCCACCTCCCCCAAGAATGGCCACCCTAGGTGAATCCCCAGAAAGAGTTTCAATAAGGTACTTGAGTTCTGATTCACGCCCATAGAATATCTTCGGCTTTGAGGGCAACATAGAGAATGAACTCGAGCTTGAAAAAAAGGCAGTATGAGCACAGATCACAGATTGGGCAAGGTTCTGACCTATTTCGTGAATGATTGACTTCCTGGAATACCTGATTCTGAAATTATGATTGATTCCGTGGAACACCGGGAGCACACACCGAGGATGATATGTCTGATAGTGTGCCATCTGAAACTGTTGAAATTAATTCAAGAAGTTCTGTGTGCATCTTTGCGGATCTCTGCTGCATTTCATCGATGCCATTGACGATGGTGGTCCCAATCTCGACCTAAATCCCGGTAACATTGGTGAGCTATCCTACTCTGTTGGATAACACCCACCTCGAATACTTGCAGAGCTTGGTCCAATCCAGCATGACATTCCTTGAGCAATGTGGCCATTTCACTCTGGCGGAAGAAGTATTTGATCTTGCTCCCATCGCGCTGTGCATCAACGAATGTATGTATCTTGTGGAGAGTTCTGTCGAAATGGTGTCATTGATAAGTATCTGCGGCGAATATATATGAAACCAAAGGTACTCCGTGAATTTCCCAATATGATTCAAATTTGACGGAGCTAGAGACCCCGGGGTCTCAGATATTATGTGGAGATTGATGATTGCATAAAGGACGTGATGAATGTTCTCCAAAAGTCGAATACATTCATTCCTGTTTCGTTTTACACTCTAGATATACAGTGAGCCATTTGTACACAAGTTAGGTCAAAAAAATTACTACCTGCACTGCAGTGATCAATGAGAGGGTTGTCTTTGAAATGGGTTGAACAAATGGAGTGTCAAACGTCTCGCTAAGTTGATCCAGTAGTGTTAGCGCAGGAGTCAACCAGGCCGAGATGTTGTTAAACCGAGATTCCGCAGCAGTGAGTTTGCGGGTCATTGTGGAAGGGACCACAAATCTCGAATCTGGGCCGTATATGTGCTTTGTGACCAGCCAAGACAGCGCCGCATCATGTTTCAACTTCTCGGCCGTCGGGCAGTTTCAATCGTGATCGTAGTGACTATGCTGATGAATTTAGACGAGCTGCGGCATTGTCGGCTTGGTCGTTCGAAGCTTGGATAAATGGCCCCGGCAGAGATGTTAATACCACGAGCACAGAACCACTGGGAGGGAAGAACTATTTTTGAGAGGCCCAATAATTGTACGGAAAATGGAAAGCAGCTGACTAAGGCCAGCACAAGATCCCCACTCGGACCGCAGCATTTAAATCTATCTACCAACTGTCAACCCCACAGCCATCAAGCCCCGCAGGTATCGTACCAGTGCCTGGCGACAGATGGTCGTAATTCTGGGCACGCCCCGCATCACAGTCCGACTGTATTGAAATCTTTGTCAATATTATGGACCTTATTCTGCTTCGAGAGGATTATTTCACCGGAATGAAGAAGGACATACCAGGATTGTCGTGCTTGGACACCATGCCGTCCGCTAAATTCTTCACTCACATGATAGCCTACAGACAGACAATTTCACTGGTCGCAAAATTTACGTACGAAGTCAATCAGATCTGCGGCCGCCGTCTTGAGGCCGGACCGGCTCATCCGAGAGCAATCTGTCTCGTCGCTTCGATGATGTGGCGCGGAGAAAGATGCGTTTGAAGCTCCGATGCGGCAATCACTTTTGAATCACTCCGATCTTCAGTGCCCGTAGAATGGTAGTGAGTCGAAGTCTTTATGGATCCAAACGGTAGTGATTCACTAAATTTCCCAAACCACCGAGACGCGGAGAGAACGGCAAGCCTGCTTGGAGGCCCGACGAATTAAAATAATAACGCTATCTCTGGTGGAGGGAGCCTGGAGATTGGCAAGTACAACATGAGCATACTACGAGCCTCTCGATTCAAACTTGTTGTCTGTTTTCAGAAACTATATATGTCTTGGCAGGCATTCCAGACACTGGCTGGGATATAATCTATCACGGACCGACACCCAACAGCCGCTCATCATGTTAGTTATCCTTGTTGGGGTGCAATCAAGGCGCAAAGTGCCTCGATTTATCTCGAGATTTGAATTCAAAATCGCAATGCTCTTTGTCCTCCAGCGGAATATAAATCTAGATCAGAGACCGGAATGAAATATATGAACGACACTCTTGAAGATAATCATAACCAATCATGTGTCGATAGTCGTCAAAATTTTCCTTCGCAGAACAAAGGTGCGAGTCGAAGAAAATGGCGCATGACATCCAAACTGATTTGAATCCCGCCCCCAGGTCGTCTTCGTATCATGAAGATACTGAGGTCCGCTGTTCGAGTTTAAGGCAGATCGTTCACTGGTGCTCACGAAAATCATGTCCGGAAAAATGGGAGGCTGAATTGCCAACTACAGCTCCCACAAAACAAGGTCCTGAATTGAGCGGTCCACACCCGCCTAACCCTCGAAGCAAAGGTTCCAAAGGAGCAGATAGAAGTTCGCGATCCACTCGGTGGCTTTTACCCTTAGCAGAAAGACACGGCAGTGGAAATACATTACAGCACATCATTAGTTCAATTTTGTTCGCATACCAGTATGAGATAGCCATGCAGAATGTACAGTGCATGTGCAGGCCACCTGAAGAAGACACGCACCCTCGTTCATGATGCCAAACATCAGTATCAGGTCTTTGTACTCGGGCCGCAAGAGAAACTCGTCGACGATGACGCAGATGTAGTCGAACATGCGCTGCGCGGTTTCGTAGCCCATGAAGCGTCGAGGAAGTTGATCTGTCAGAGCTCGCCTATAGCCTGGGGGAGGTGTGGGTAAACGGGACGGATAAGAAAGGGAAGGAGGAAGGTGAAGAGTGAAGAGGGGCCAGCGAAAGAGAGATCTGGAGCACCCACGCGAGGTCTCGCATGATCATGACCTGCGTCAAATTCCTCACACGCAGCCTCAAGCAGCGGAGTGAGGCTGTCCACGCCCCGTCCACGCCGCCATTCACTCCACGCTCCTCCTCCTCTTCCTTGCACTCCTCTCATCGCGTCCGGGCTCTCCCATGCGCAAGCAGATTTTTCCAGCAGCAGACAGGCAAGACGGAGGAAACGACGAAACAGAAGGCAGAGTGACGCCACACCACTCACAATTCTGCGACCACGGCATCATGAAGATCGAGATTGGCAAGGATCCCGTACTTGCGCGCCCAGAAGAAGAGGCCGATGTACTGAGGGGGAGAGGATGTCGGCGTGAAGCTCTGGCGTACACAGCAAGACGACGGGAGGATGAGGGGGGATGGGGGAGAAGAGATAGGGAGAGGGGAGGGGAGGGGAGGGAGGGAGGAAATAGAATGGGTGGGAATGGCGCTGCATACTACGTCCGTCCTCGTCTATCCGACGCAAAACGAGCGGTACGAGGGAGATGTACTTGATCACTGTCCAAGTCGCAAAAACGCCTCCATGGATAGGAATGAAGGAAGGATGAGGAAAGACGGACGTACCTAATCGGCAAAAACGGAATCGGCACGGGGTGCGGCAGCAGAGAAAGCGAGCATACTCCACGCGTGACTACTAGTTTCGAAGTAGAATCCTTTCAGAGCGCGAGCCACTGTCCGATTAAACGAGGCTCAGAGGATGGATATACGGGTCAGACGTGGCGCAGCGTTGAAGAAGCAAGACTCGGCAAGAGACTCGGAGCATCGATTCGATAACCCAGAGGATAGTTGGGGGTATCAGAGAAACACCGTATAGGTGAGCAGCATCAGAAGCCTGAAGGATGGACGGGGGCTCTGGCTCCAGGCGCAGACTAGAGAGGATGGGCGTCAAGAGCAAGAAGCAATTGATCCGCGGGCCGATCGACACAGCCACGTGGTCTCCTTTCTTCTCTCCCACCAACGCCGTTCTAGCATTCCAACGCCTGGTCTTTGGCAGTACCGAAATGCGTCTCTTTTCAGCGCTCCGCTTTTCTTTCCCTCCCCCTTCGACTCGCCTCGGGATACTTCACTGGAGCAGTCCCTTAGTTAGTCTGCTCCGCGCCCGCACGCGCCGAGCACGTTCGCGCCATACCTCTACCTGCTTTGTGTTCACTGCCGACTCTCCCCTCTCGCCCCACAAGTTGTGACGCTTATCTCCCCGCTCATTTGCTCCGGCTCTTTTGTTTACTTGGTACGGTACCTACGGCGCGTATCTCTTCCACCGCTCCCCTGCATCTGGAAAACCGCTACTATGGACCACTATGAGCCGCTAGGCAGTGCTATGCAGTACTTCCATAGTGCTTCATAGGTACATCCCTGTCGAAAAATGCTATGGAGTGCTGCATAGTGCCCATAGGTACATCCCTCGGTTTTCCAGATATGCCGTCCCATCGCCGGCCAGTCTCTTGATCAATCATCTGAATAACCCTCTCATGCCACTTCCAATTACGTGCTCTCTGCGCGCAACGCCAATCTTTTTTCCGTTATTTTCAATTCCTTCAGCAAAAGAACGCGCACTACCGACTTTCCGTTTCTGTAGGTTTTCTCTTCTGCCACGTTGCCACTGCGAAGGACGAGGCGGACCACACCGGTCTTGTTTTGCCCTCCGGTAATTGAGACGGGGGGAGGTGTCTCTTCGAGTTTCCGCGCCATCGATGGCCGCCACGTCCCGCTGGATTGCCGCGTACGATGCAAGCGACTAGGGGCGGAGACTGCGGTTTTTTGCGACCGTCTATAGCTCGATGACACCGCGTATGACGTGAGTTTCCTCGGCGCGGGCGACTTGGAGATCAAGGGCGGGCAGGTGCCAGGGGTGGAGACGGAGCCGAGGTGCGTTCACTTGCGCATCGCTTTCCTTTCTTTCGATTTCTTCCCGGGAGGGAGCGAAACAGATGAGCATCGTCGGCGGTGGCTCGTAATAGGCAATGGCCAGTTCCTGCCTTCTTCGGCCCAATATTCCTACTCTTCTCCCTCCCATCGCGGCGATCGTAATACTCTCCCTCGTCCTCGAATGCGCGCCCCTCATTTTCTCGTTCTGATCTTCTTTCCCGCTTGGTTTACATAAATATTATCTTCCTCCTTATTAGCGCGCAGACCTTGGCACTGGGCGATTTTTTCACAGCCAACCGCTCAAAGACTTCATCTTCTCAAGGGGTGGATATCACACGTGCGTGGCCCCTCCCTCCTCTCTTCTCCCTTTTCTGTCTTCCCTCTTCCGTCTCTCGTCTTCAAGACGGCGGGTTGTAATTGGCGCCCATTAAGCGCCTGACGCGCCTGCACTTCCTTCACTGTCGTACACCCGTGCACTGTCGGGGTGTACAGCAGCGGCTGCGGGTGCGGGTAATCTGAGTGCTTCCTGATTGCATGGATGCGCTGGCGCTGTAGTACTGGAGACGTAGCCGATGGCGGGGTAGCCTAAAATGGCGGGACCAGGCGCACTGCGAGGGAATGCGGAGGCTGCAGGCGCTGTGAAGAGCGGGCCGCGAGGTGGAGATGCGCAAGACGCATGCCGAGATATCCGTGTGGATTTTTTTTGCGTTCGGTCTAGTGGATATGTGCAGGGCCGGTGATCATGAGCCGCCGCGGTGGGGCTTGCGAGGCGGTAATGGGACTGGGGGTGGAGATGCCATTGCACTCAGCAATACTTCAGTGAGTGTCAACGCTTGCGAAGCCCGCCATAGATCCTCAGGTGTGCTGGTAGATATGCACAGTCTGCCTCGGGCCGCGACGGCCTATCCCAAGCGACGAATCAAGATTCACGGGCGTGGCAAGGATTCGATTCGATCATCCGCGAGCGCGACGAACTTGAAAGTTCCAAATTTTGGACAACTACTAAAACATCGGTGCTCACAACGCAATCTCCAATTCGTCGATCGCCGTCACAAGGAGAAAGCGGTCGACCGTGGTCATCTCGGGAAATGTCGTCGCAATGAAGTTCTCTATTTTCTCTTTCCGCATCCCGGCAATGCGGCGAAGTTTGGCCTCCTCGAATCCTGCACTCTTTAATTTCTCGTACCAGCCCTCATCGAGCGCCATCTCTGCCACGAACCTCTTCAAAAATGAGTCAGGACTGGAGGCTGCGCGGTGGCCTGTCACGAGCGGGGACAGCAGGCGTGGAGCCTTGGAAGTCGATGGATTGTGAGCGGATCCCGGTGCAGCCAAACGGGGAAGATCGGGTTTGCGTTCCGGGGAGCTCTGCATCATTTTCAATACGCAGTAGAGAAGTCACCAGTGGAAAGACACACGCTAACTATGTGGGTTTTGGAGCCTCGGCTTCGGCGTCTAGCGGGTTGGGAATGCGCGTGTTGATGCCCCCCAAGTCTGCTCTTCTTCTCCGCGAAACAAAGTTTCAATTTTAGGAACTGAAAACTGTTGTACCCGACCGAAAATATATATTGACATTGAGCTTGCTTACCTCTTTCAAGATCTCGTCGAAGTGTTGGTCGGACAAAAGGATCTCGTCATCGTCCTCTGTGCGGTCCGGCTGGGCGTACTGATTTTCCACAGCCTTCGATATGGTCGATTGCGCGCAGCCAAAGTAGTCGCGAAGAATGGCTCGTGGAACGCTGTGATTTAGGACCAGAACACGGCAAAGGGCTCTCTGCTTTCGGTCGAGACATTGCCTACAAATCAACGCGATGAATTCAAACTGCGGCGTCCGGTAGCTCAGATATGATAGTTACTGGTTGCGGGGCTTTTTGGCCACCTGGGTGTGCGCGAAACCCCAATTAGAGCGCTCGCCTTCATCCGATTTGCCGGAACTGCTCAGATTCATGGGGAGATTTCGGGTGGGACTTGTCGCGGAATGGTTATACGAGAGGAGGGCGGTTTATGTATTGCGCAAAAAGATGGATGATGCAATCTTTCCCAATGTTCCACAATTGGCACAAGGTCGTCGTTTGCGGGGTCTTGGCTTCGAATTCTTGAAACGCGGAAATTGGGGACACCACCATATATAGTGCAGCTCAACGTGGTTCACCGTTCGGCACGTCAAATGCCCATCAGGGCGTCCGTGCCAGAGATAGACGAAAGGGGGAAAGCTCGGTGGTAGGTAGGTAGGTAACATTACACGGCACGGTCCCGCTCAGGAACACCGGTTTCAGGAAGTATCCCGGAGTACTACAGTCATTACGTACCCCATCGTCCCTGACCTCCATATATCTTCCGAGCTGAGCTCACCCAATTTCCCGTCACGCTGTAGAATCCAGTCGACGGAAAGAAGCTGTTGGCGGAGTTTGCAAGACCTTCACACAGACAGCCGTAATTTTACAAGGAGAGATATTGGAGGATTATTATTATTCACTGTGCGTGAGACTGCACCAGAATACGGTGTGAGATATCACAGTGGCCTGCAGGGTCCTGGCTTCGAATTCTCCCTTTTTATCTCACTCCCTCCCCCATGGGTCCCGTTCCCTTTTACTTTTAGGGGTGGATCGGACGACCTCTTTCCCACCTCGCCAATCAGCCGCTTAATTTCCATAATTTTCACTCAAAAGCACAGCTTGCGCCCCATCTCAGCCTAGTCCTCTTCCCACATCGCGTTGCCTGATACGCACCGCTCAGTCACAGGGGGCCAATTTTTGATTTTGTGCCTTCTCCACACTTAACACTCGACGGTGGCATTCGCGGCAACCGTGCCGAAGGGATATAGGAGAAGGATGGGAGTGATGGGAGTGGGACTCGCTTGAAATTAGGCAAGTCCCGGAATCAAAAGTCTGATAGGGAACTACTTTAAATACCATCTGCCGCACCTGGCCTTGAATTGCGCCTGTTCAACTCTATTTTGTTCAAAAAGCCCCGAGCCTCTCTACATCACTTTGGAAGTCGATGATTCAAAACCACAAGTTTGATGAAACATTGCTCAAGGTGCACGAGGTCGGATGCAGAGAATTGAACCACCTTGTACTTCGGGATGAGGATGGCACCATTCTTACAACCAATTTTA
The DNA here is from genome assembly GCA_029378395.1 of Mycena leptocephala. NCBI lineage: Eukaryota > Fungi > Basidiomycota > Agaricomycetes > Agaricales > Mycenaceae > Mycena > Mycena leptocephala. Next base: position 12,467 of record JARJLF010001405.1, on the reverse strand, counting down.
TGGGATGTAGAGTGTTGGCATTGACAGTTATTAGCACAGGATATCATTATTCGGATAAGGCCGGGGCCCTGAAAAAATTGAAACAGCCGCACCACTCACCGTTACTGACCTGTACGTGAATATATTCAGTGGAGTCGCCTGATAGACTGGATCTCGATTGTCAACCAGCTATGTAGCTCAGAAGCTGAATATTTTCCAGCTCAACATGCCGGCTGAACTGGACCCTGCACGACGTGGAAAATACCGTCTGATTTCATGATTTACTAATGATCGCTCACGCCACATCCGTTCACGTGGCTGCGAATATTACGGAGTCATCACACAGATGTAGGCCCCATCGCTCAAGGCTCCACGTGCTAATTATAATATTTCCCTCGCAGCCAAGCATAATAGCATTATTCATCCGATCCAATCTCTCCTCTTGGTGGCCGATGCTAGGGTTAGGGTACCGCAGGCTGATAGCATCAATTGTGCTTATGCTCCTCTCGCTTCCAACTTCAGTGTTCTGCAAGGGCGGTGAGATGGTGCACTCAATGCCCATCCTCTAGCTATTTTTGCGCTCATAAACACATCATTAGAGTTGCAGGATAGTTTCAGTGCTACACAAATATAACTGTGTACCTGAACTCTGTTCGGTGATATAAAGGAGAGTCAGAGAGAGCTCTGAATGCTGACTGTAGTATTCAGAGCATGACCACAGTGCTACCACAGCGTGTTGTATTCTGAATACATCACTAGGGAGATATACCCATAACAGCCTATCACCATACAAGGGAAAATATGCCTATAAAGCAACCCAAAGACAGCATAGATAAAGTCTAGAGACTTAGCATGTTGTGTGGTGCATTAAAACTGCGAAGGAGAGTGACTGCAGCTAGGCCGCGGCGCCTCTCCACCAAGACATAGTCGTGAATGAGGTAGAAACTATTGAGGAAAGCAGCTGCGGCATCCCATAGTTGTGTTATAGCTGACCACAGTGCCTACTAACAGGCTGTGGTCGACTGTAAACCCATTATTGCTCTAAGACAGAGAAATGCCAAGTGATCAGACAGTCACGTGGTGCTGCAGCGCGATGCAACTTGCCAATCAAAGACATACAAGTCCTAATCCAGGTTCTTAATGATCAGATCGAGGAACGCCAGTACCTTGCAGGCCAAGCACTGCCCACAGCACCATACAGAATTCATGCAAGGCAGGAATGTGCGAATGCACTTCATATCCAGGGAGATGAAATAGTTGCATCATTCTAGTGTCGGCAGGCGTGGAATATTTTTGGAAAATCCCCCAGTGTAGTCGTTATTTGGGTTATTGAATCAATGGTCCTCACAAGTCATGGCTTTGCTTTGCTTCAGGAGCAAAACACTAACGTTGCAACACTGACATAAAGGAGCAAATCAATGGAGCCAAGAACGCACACATTATCCCCGCTGATCCCCGGGTGCCTCATGGTGCAGCGTGGAGAGGTTGCCATCAAAGTCCGAGCAACCATCAGTAGAGACACAAAGGCCCAACAAACAAGTGGAGGTGCAGCGTAAGACGCAGAGGAGCAGTAGTGACCTTCGTCACTTCGTTACTTCGCTTAAGATCGGGAAACTTCGTCACTTTGGTGAATTCCTAGGAAAGTTCATGAGCTGAACAAACCACACAGATCAGACACATCAATATGGCCATCATTTTCTTCTCTCCCTGTTATTTTATATAGATACCCTGGCCTAACACTAACCTCTAACCCTAACCTCTAACCTCCAACCACTAACCACTAACCAACTAACCCAAACCCCTAACCTCTAACCTCCAACCACTAACCACTAACCAACTAACCCAAACCCCTAACCTCTAACCCCTAACCAGTTATCCTGAACCTAACCGGCCAAACACAGCACACTGTTGATACCCATCACTCCATGCTGTGCTGAGAAGCCGCCATTTGACGCGCCCGGAATACAAACTCACGAACTTTCACAGAAACATATCAAACTCATGAACTTTCACGATTTCCCATCAAAATTACAAGCTTTCGCGATGCTAAGCAAAATAACTAAGTGATGAAGATGGCACGGACTCGATGGCACGGACTCGATGCAGAGAGTGAAGGCAGAATATCAAAGTGAAGAACAATGTTTACCCATTTGACACAACCCAAGGTCCACACAAGTGCTAAGTTATAAGATGGAGAGCATGGAACCCTGCACCCTTATGTAAGCCCGAATTGATGGTGCTAATGGGCGGGGCTGGCGGGATCAGATAAAAAATTTAGTTCATAGAAAATGGTCCTAACACCATTCTGAAGAGGTTTTATGAAAGATCTGGGCAAAAATATGGACTGGGGGTAACCATAAAGAGATTTCTTTTTTTTTTTTTTTTTTGAGAAAAGTGTTTATTAGTGCTTTTCACCTCGAACGGCGCACTTTTGAGAAGGTGGCACCAAGGATTTGGAATGCACAGCCACTCTGGTCCGCTCCAGCGCAAGCTGGCACGGTCCTTGTGATGATCTTGGCAACTGCGGGGAGGCTTTTCTCAGGTTTTCCAGGACCTTTTTTAACATCAGGTCTGATGCATCCCACAAACCGTCCCGTGCTTTCACTACTTTGGCCTTAGCGAAGGCCAGGAGAGCAGTGTGAAAAACCAGGGGTGCGAGGTAAGTCCGCTGTTGAGCTTATTTAAGCCCTGAATGCGAGTTTAAAGCCATGAGTACTGGGATTAGAAAAGGCAAGTAGGCGATGGACCGGCACCACTTGAAGCCAAAAGAAGCATATGATAAGCTTTGGAAGTACTCCAGACTGTTGGAGTCTGAGCCGAGACTCATTTAGATCAGATCAGATTTATGTACATACACGCATGTACCTCATGTTTCCAATCAATTGTTGCTTGTCTTTGTACTTTGTCGTCTCGTCGTTTCAACTCTACTTGCTTCCCGGTATTCAGTCGTCTACACAGACAGTTTCCCAAATGCTTGAGTTCGACCACAGCAGACTTTTGACTGTTGCGGTGTTGTACAACATCCAGCAATATCTGAGAATGCCCCAACAGACAACACAACAACTTTCACGCGAATTCTCACAACATCGGACCAACTTCAGCTGACAACAGTAGAACGGCACACTAACTCACCACATTTGGACCTCACTACGACTCTCTATGACCACTACGACTACTGTACACCACCTCAACCACCTTGCCTGCATACATACCTTGCAAAACGGAAATTAGTTTAGGTGAATAATGAAAACATCAAAAAACACGTGAAACACCGCAATCAAAATGTCGAAAGACTGATGTATGGAAGTGAAATCCTGGAATAAGTCCTATTCCATTGGACGAAAGCGGATTTATGCACAGAATGACCTGGGGACGATATAGCTACCTTCTCCCGAGCAGTTGTAGGTTACCAGCCCGGCGTAGTCAAGTGAAAGAAGGCAAAGCACGCATACTATAGCCTCAGACTCCAACAATGCCGTAGTAAAACGATTGCAAACGGCCCAAGGCTAAGACCTCCGAGGAATACTTGTGTATTTCAGCCCTCAGGCCGTTCAACTTGGGCTCATTAGCCAACAAAACAAACATATTTAATTCTCAAATAATGAATTACGAAAATTCCAATCACTGTGAATAAGGTCCCATAAGAAACACGACGGTGGAAAGAACGTCAAGAACGAACTTGGCAATCTTCGACCGCTTTGTGAATGTGCTATTCTCGTCAGATTTCTGTGGGTGCAGTGCAGGTGGATAAGCTTGGCCCGTCAGAGACTGGTTCCTCTCCCCTCAAACTTTGAGTTTCCCCCGGCTCATCATCGATATTGATAACCGAATGCTGCTCATTTTTCTCAGAATATGAATCCTCGTCATCCACTTGTATTCGTTAGTTGAAGCAGAACGACTCATGGATGGTGTCACTTACTGTAGGCAAACGGAACATCTGTTCCGGGCGATAATTGATAGAGAGATTCCCCGAGATACCGTGCGACCTCCTGGCTGTCCGGATCGAAACCCTTTGCCTGGTGGAACTGACGGAGTCCAGCGTAAACACTCTTGTCCCATGAATACCCACGGACTTCTGTAATCAGCACAATGGAAGGGAAACCAAGCTGCGTTGCATCCTTCATGCTTAGACGTTCGGCACCCTGGGGATCGAGGGACCAATAGGCCGGAAAGTCTGGCCAGCATAACGATGACGACCCCGTTTGAAAATCTGTTGGTGAGCAGAGAAACAAGGAGCCTTGAGATGGCCACTTTGTGATGTCCGAAGGTCCAATTTCAACTTTGAAAGATACACCTGCGACATACACTGTTTGAAGAAATTAAGCGATATATTTGAGATAACATGACGGCATACTATAATCCTCGAAATTGGACCTGATCTGGAGACGGCTGAAAATGTGATTGGCTTGACTGGGCCAGGACCGGTACATGGAGAAGCGTCCTTCAAAGTATAGTTCAATTATCTTCCCAGTACCGCCGAAGTTGTACCTTGGTCAAGAACGTCAGCACAGAACATCGACGTCGAAAAATGATATACTGGGTCCAGCCATCAGTGACAGGCTTAGAGTCGTCATTCACAGATGCGATTTCCACCAGTTCTCCAGATTGCTTTGACGAAGAATAGGAAATTATTGCTCCAAGATTTACTGTTGCCAGGCCAGAACTTAACATGTGTCGAAACCTTACTAGATCCCAAAAGGATATGTCGTGATATTCTTCCACTGTGAGATAATCTATTGCCGCGGCTTCTGGATTTGGTGCATCCAATGCTTTGATTCCCAGAGAATGGGAATAGGGTATTTCAACCGGGGCCTCGATGACCAGCCAGGATTTCGGAACGGTATTAGATGCTACGAGGTCGGCGCATAGTCGGCCAGTTGAGCGACGTATCCAAGGGGTGCAATTCTAGAAACACTCGCATCAGAAGATCGGAACTGAAGTTACTGAGCTCACCATGAGTGACCGTTGAAAAATAGATGACAAATAAATGCTGGCTGCCTGCGAGAGTGTCAGCGGGCCGACCGACAGAATTGAGCATCATACTTTGAACTCCGTGTGCTGTACTCAAATCAATATCCAGTGACGAGGAATTAACGGGTGCACATACATAGTAGCGATGGATATACACGGTGAGGATCGATGAATGGCGGTATGTGTCAACGAATTGTTCAAACGGTATCAGATCTGTTGAGCGTCAAGCTGTGAGATGTGTTTACACGTAGGACTTGCCACCGAGGAAAAGCGTAGCATAAATATGTCTAGAACTCGTTGCTCCCCAAATCTGGAAAATATTCGGATGGCTAATGATATAATTCAACTATCTGGCATTTGGCGACAGTCTTATGGTGCTCACCGAACCGACTTGTATCTCGCCATATCTATCTGCCACTCCTAGAAATATCATTCAGACGTGACCTCTGGAATGCGGGATGTAACACACGTCTTCTGCGCCGTGCCCCTGATACATCACCACAGTCATGGTCGACTCTCGACCTTCAACTCTGGCGGAGTATACGCGACGAATGCACAGGCTTTCGCGGCTGCGATCGACAACACCCGTGTTCTTATCCAGTCGTATCTCGTATTGTAGGTCTATATCTTCCAGTGGGATCATCCTGAAGTCTACCCAGCTGGCAGTTAGGCCCCTGGCATGCGACACAGAAACAAACTCACCGGAACGCACAGCCGGAGGTGTGATGTAGTGATTTGTGACGCTCGAGAAGGTACCACCAGCCACAGTGAAATGCTGCGAACCGGAAAAGATGGCGCCGCCATTACTAGATAAGACACCGCCGATGAGACTTCAAATCCGATCCACTCATTGGATAGCAACGAAAGCAGCTCACGAGGTGGCTTCACGATTACCAGTGGTCGAGTTTGACATGAAACCCGTATGTGCAGTCTTGCGGTCCCCGATAGAAGGCACTACAGTGGAGATCAAGGTAGGATACAAGTCTGGGGGTAGGGGGACGCGTGGCTAAGCGGAAATGCCACGGGTCCTAGCCGGAAGACCGGCTGCCGTCATGATTACGCAATGAGACGTAACGACGGTCGTGGGTTCGAATCCCACGCAACCGCAGAAAAGTATAATGGCCATCTAATTTCGGCACGGACACCCTCGACAGCATCAGTGGTGAAAATTCCACACCACAACCCAGATGGAGGATCTTGGAATGCTTCTGCAGACTGAGTACCCTTACTCCAAACATCCCAAAAAAAAAAAAAAAAATACAAGTCTGGGGGCTATGTGGACTGCCAAAGTGATCGGCGTTCAAATTAATCGGCCTTCGGCGCGGTTCCTCCGCAGCTCTTATCATGATCCGTTGAGGGTTAAAAACAGTAAACTTGAAGCTGACCTTCTGCCCTATTAAACCCACGATTCCCATAGATAAGATAAGTAAAAACGAGGATGAAAGACTCGAACACTACTCTTATACGACTCTGACATTTGGGGTCTGGCGACTTCTGCTGCCCATATGTAGGGCTCGTGACCGTACCGTATACGGGGACGGCCGTACATTCGACGGCCGTATTTGCACCTAACCGTACCGTATACCGTCCCGTACGCCCAAATCTGAAAGGTGCGACGGGACGCTACGCATCACCAAAAGTGGGAGATCTCGCTGCCAGCCGGTGATGATTGCAATCGCTCAACGCGCTGATGGCATTGTGCCGTCGATTTGCAGACCCATCACCTACCATTGCAATTGCGACACCGTGCTGGTGAAGCTTTGCAAAGGTATCACACTGTGTGCAAAGGATTTACAGAGTGCAGCCCGAGTAGGTGTGCGGTTTGCATAGCGGACATTTTTTGGTTTTGAAATTATCCTGTATAGTTTGCATCTTGAAAGTGTCCTCAATAGTACAAGTGACCCAGCACTAAAAGTGATGATTTTCAAATCTGTGAGTCCGTTTGACGTCACGCGCCAACCACGCGCACAAAAGATTGTGCGCGTGGTACGTTTGTCTTGATTGAAATCGCACGCAGTGCCGTATTACTGATAACTTCTAAAATCTCTGAAGTGCAATAGCTTCTCCAGAGTATTTGAAGCAATTGTTGAGCAACGACAATTTTCAGGTGTAGATCCATCAGCAAAACCTGGGTGTACTACGTAGTCCTACGGCACCCTACGTAGTTCTATGTAGTTCGCCTGTACATCTCTGTAGTTTGTCCGTAGGTCAAAGAAAGAAAAACCATCCAGATCCTGCCTCACACAGCATAATAGAGCCCAAATTACAGGAGAGAAAAAAAAATGATTGTTAAAGGACAACACCCTGTACATGCTACTACGGCAAATAGTCCGAAACCGTGACATCCTGTTTTGATTCCGAGGTGCGTTTGAGTATAGGAACCTTGACGTGGGTTGATTGGTTTTGAGTCTTGAGACATCTTGAGTTATCTTGAGGTCCCAAGTCTTGAGGTGTCTTATGTATTTGAAATATCGAGTTTTGCCGCTCTTGAATCTTGGACACTTGAAGCTGATTGACGTATCTTGAACATTCCCACTGATGTCTTAGCCGGCGTAAGTGCTTGGCGTGAGTTGAAGTACAGAGGCCACTGAGTTGCGGCGTCTTCGAGCTTCAGGCATTGCAGCCACATGTCGAAGCTTGAAAATTGGAGTTGTAACGGAGGAATAACTATCTACAACAATGCACAGGGACGAGCACTTTTTTGTTGTAGCGTCTGTTTATAAGAGATGAATAACTATCATGTTTTAGTGTGTCGCAATTTATAATCATCAGATTATCTTTGACCTCGTTAGGTGTAGGCGGAGGATGCGTGCAATGGCTCCCTTTTTCTTATCCAGGTACCGGTAAACAAGTACGGATACAGGTAAGCGGTACCAGGAATGCCCGGAGGGTCATGAAAATTTTATCTGTCTGAGCTCTGTTGATATCACCACAGGACAACCTGAGGAGTGATATCGACTCCTTGTCTCTGTCAATTTTCTTTCCCCAGATAATGTGCAAAGTGTCTGTTGCCGTCCTTCCGAAGCGGTGAAGCCTACATATCAGTGGTCCATACGTCTCAGTTCCGTACCGAACGCTCGAAGGTCGACAAGTATATTTTTTAAGCTGGAAGAAGTCGGTGAATATCAAGCAGTTGAGGTGGGCTCTAGTCGATGACATAACAACTTGCCGTTGATCGGGTTCGCGTTGTTGAACTGCCAGACCTCATAATTCATCGATCCACAAGAACCCCTGAAATTTCCGCCAACCATGAATCGGACTGGACGGCACTGTGTGACAATAATCGATTTCCGTGTAAGACGCGAGTGCCAGGAAATACACAGTAGTAACCAGACCACGCGTGACCCCTTCATCTTTCCGCGGACAAAACTCGTACCTGCTCCGCAAATTCTTTGACCTCTTGGGCGGATACTTGATCCGGTGAAGCGGATACTTTCACTCCACCAGGCATATCGACTGAGTACTCCGCGCCGCGTTTGGCCTTCGTCTTTCCTGCGTGCATCGGTTGTGCCCCATCGGGGAACAAATTGAACCGCGTCAACTCGATGGACAGGTCCATGGGGGAGCGTGTCGACGGAGCAGGGGTTTCCGATTCCGGGACTTCGAGTCCAGCTTTACACATCCTCTTTTGATGTTTCCAGTCCTGCATTGCGTCAGCGGCAATATAGATGAAGATCGCGCGGGAGGAAATATTTTACTGCGACCTGGCATTCCTTCGTACAATATCGGGGCTTATACGCGTCCTCGCATTTCCCAGCACCTTAGAATGGCGAATCAGCAGGCATGTCAGCAGAACACGGCGATAAACATACATGCCCGAAGCATGTTCCCTTTGGAAGCCACGACAGGGCATCCGGGGGCGGCACATTTATAGCGGGATGGTCTCACAAATCGCTTTGCCTCTTCTTTGTCTAATTCGGCCTGCATTTCCACTGTGCGTGCATCCACCGCCGCCCAGAGGTGTGTCCATTTTCCGAAAGCCTCCTTGTGCTCGCCATAACGAAAGTTATGAAGAGTCTTTCCCAGCAAAAGCACATTTGGTGCGCTGCCGAGCCCCAGTTGCGCAGCCAGTTCCGCGTGAGTCCCTGCGCGCATGCAGTCGCTGATACGGATACTACTTCCAGCAGCACCGCGGAGTATTCCTGTACAGCCAATGAGATGCGCATGGGCAGTGGCTTTATTCATTGTCGTAGCACGCGGCGAGGTCAGAATTCTAGTCCAATATCGCTCTGCTCGACGGATGTCGGGAACGGGGAATCCAACACCAGCTGCGGCGCTAGAACAAAGAAAATCTGTGAAAGAGAAAGAGAAAGACGGACACAAGTACGGATCGCAACGCATACTCGTGCATCCGTTCTGGATCAACCCCATCGGCAAGACGTTGACACTCAGCGTTGGGAGTGGCACTGATTTTTTGCATCCAGAGATTGAAAACTTGGTATAGGCTGTCGTGCGGTGGTGGAAGCGTCCCGCGAGGTATGCCACCAGAGAAAATTCTGACGAGGTCGCAGATGCTTTGGACCTCAGAGAGGCTGAAGTCTATCGTGTTCCAGACGTTGCAAAAATCAAAACCAAACAAAAACTTTGAGTTCGGAAAACTTGTTTTTTCCATATCTCAGAATATCCCTATATTACATCTGTACATAATATGTACATGTAGTATGCCCCTTCCCAAAGGACCAGGGCCAAATCTGCGCAGAACATGTGTGGAATGGCAATTGATGATAGCATTGATGCGATCAATTGAAGCCGAAGCTGTGCCGAGAGTTCCTACCCTCAGTTGACCTCTAAAGATTCAGTAGTGAGGTTTTAATGAGGTTGTAATGATATATAAATGGGGTAAACATAGAGGATGCACTCTGATGTAACATGAATTAAATTGAGAAAGAAAATGCGGGTCTCAAAACTTTTTTTCGCAAAAATCTCAGAATGCCTTCATATTACATCCATAGTAGGGTGGACAAAACTACGGACAACATTTGAGCAGAACATGTGCAGAACGCATCCGCGGGAGTCCCCGGGCCGTCAATAATATTGATCCCATCAATAAAGAATTAGCCGAATTGCCTTGGGTAATTCCAAGTTATTCTCTGAGTTTTTCGAACTGAAATACACCGTAGCTTCCTCTTGCATCATTCCTAGTCCAAATTACCAGAATTGAATCTCTGGGGGTCAACTAGGAAATCTCGGCACAGCTTCGGCTTCGATTGATCGCATCAATGCTAATTGCCGTTCCACACATGTTCTGCGCAGATTTAGCCCTGGTCCTTTGGGAAGGGGCATACTACATGTACATAGTATGTACAGATGTAATATAGGGATATTCTGAGATTTGGAAAAAACAAGTTTTCCGAGCTCAAAGTTTTTGTTTGGTTTTTGATTTTTGCAATGTCTGGTAGATAGGTAGGTAGGTAGAATTACATGGCACGGTCCCGCTCAGGAACGGAACACGATAGAAGTCGTTCATGGTGGCAGAAAGACAAACAAAGATTTAAGAGAATTATGTAAATCTTTGGCTTTGTGTATTATCAGCGACTGCCTAGTGGGCCAGTCTAGCTAGTGGGCCATTTGCATAATACAGCGGGGTACAATGTATAATGTTCATATTTGGGACCTGTGGTATGGTACGCGACCTATGAGGACTCTGTACGTCGAATTTGGAGGCAAGTTACGGCGGCGATCAAAAGCAGTGCGAGGTTTTGATAGGTGATGTCGGCGTGTGAACATCATTTCTTATTTCCGAACACCGCTTCACGTTCTTTCTTACCTGTTTCTCCACCGATTCTCCACCGATTCACAAGGTCTGGGGCTCGTTCTCATCGCCTGATGTGGGGGAATGGCATACGCCCATCGCATACATCAGCGCTGTTCTGCCTCGTCTCCTAGAACCTCACGAAAGACCTCTATCAGATCTCCAGTAGTCCACTGCGGCAACCGCTATAGTGACCCACCCGTGGACACTATGGCCCTAGAACTTTGTTAGTGTATTTGAAATATACAGTAATGTCCCCTTCCCCGGCGATGGGTTTTCACCGGGTCGACTTCATGGTCACGAAGGGGTACATGTCAAAACCTACGAATTTCATTAGCGCGCATAGACGAGGTTTTTTAGAGGGGTTATTGGTGTGTGGAGGCCGTACTACGCCGATTATTATATTTAATTACATCTCATGTAGCCATATGTACCCTCTTTTCCGGCAAAAATTCTGTCTGTGCTTCGTGGAGCGCCCCATTAAATCCACACTCCGATTTCACCCTTCAGCCTTGGCTTCAAGACAAATGCTTACAGTGCTGAAATACCTTGGATTCACATTTTGGGTGTATATAATGGTGGGCTAATATCACTTTGTTAATTTGAGATACATTCAGGTGGCCAGTACGAGTCTAAACTAGTGATTCAAGGCAGTGGCCCGCTACCCCGTTTTTGCCATCTTGGGAATGCGCCGCAAGGAAAATTCGGCAGGCCCGGAAACCAGCGTGTAAATTCGCGAAAAATATATCCACTCACTCATAGGACCCTTACCTTCCTTCAAGTGCCAATATATTTGTGTCCACACCATTTTATCCGTTCGCACGAGGTCAAAACCGCCAAGGTGGCCCAGGACCCAGTCGCTGATAATACGCTTTGATGTGGGGGCTGTGCTTCAGCTTTTTTCCCTCCTTTTCACCAACCTTTTAGGTTACAGGAAATTCTCATTCAAATCGTCCAGCTTGGACAACCTGGTACCGAATCTCTTGCCGGTGGTGATAGTCTACATTACTTACCAATATTTTGCGAACCCTTTATTAGTTTGGGGCTCCGTTCTGTACCACAGATCTAGCTAGAACGGCTGTGTGTAGGCTAACCAATGTACAACTTTTTTTTGCACGAGATAACAATATCCACGTAGAAAAATATAGCTCGCAGAAATTTGCTTACCAGTCGCATTGAATTTGTCGTGAGTTGCGCGATTACACGCTTCCGTTTCCCACTTCGGTCCGTTGGTGTTATCACTAATCCAGGAGACTCCAATGGCGAGAGTCTGCTCGATGAGCAAATACCTTTTTCAGTTGAGTCTAAGATCCCGCCAAGGTAGGGGTTTGTCAGCTCAAAGAATTCCAGGTGAGTTAGATAGATGCTCCTGGTAATTCCCAGTTGAATAAAGAGGCGGACACAAGGGGCTTCGATTGACGACCTAGGGGCTGATTTCAACTGGTTTTTCGCCGATAAGTAAAGAAGGTTTATGCGCAAAGTCTCACTCTGCCGGGAGTGCTTCTACCTACTTACCTACCTACCCGGGCGAAACATTCTTGCAAGATAACGGTCGATCTGGCTTTGCGCATCTTCGTTGCGACTTTTCGATTTCGAAGGGAAAAAAATCGAGCCTGCTAAGTTAGTTCCTTCAACAAACGGAGGTACGATGTCAAATATTGTTGAAGCGTCTGTCTAGGAGAGACTAGTTGGTTCCAGCGTCAGATACGCGGGGTACTTACCGGGTCCTGGTTCTTATCCTGCACAACAGCGTGACATCCGAAAG